>CAVNZG010001232.1:0-100960 GCA_963693315.1 Diogma glabrata
CAAACTTTTTTAATATACTGACAAAAATTGTGGACGAGATTAGAGCAAAGTCCCCTAATTGTGAAGTTATCGTTACCGGTGACTTCAACGTCCACAACAAATCATGGTTGGAATTCTCCAAATCGACCGACGATGTTGACAATAGTGGAAAACTGGCAGAACTTTTTGCCGCGTCTCAGAGCCTATTCCAAATTGTTAAAAGCCCGACTTTCACTCCCCGTAATGGCGGTGATAATAGTTTTCTTTTAGATCTCTATCTTACCACAATGCCAGATATTACGAGTGTCGATGTCGATGTCGCGAAAGGTAGTATTGGAAATTCTGATCATTATTTAATCTCATCAGTTATCAAAACTGATTTACTTAAAACTACAGCTCCCAAACCCCGTAAAATATTTCACTACTCAAAAATGGATAAGAGTGGCCTTCAAAATTTTTTCCATGGTTTCCCTTTCGACCGTCATTGTTTTTACACTGACAATGTAAATGTTTCTGCTCAAAACTTTACAGAAACCATCCAATTTGCTATCAATAAATTTGTCCCTTTCTCCATAGTAAAACCCAAACAAAAATACTTGTATTCGAAAGCTGCCAAAACGGCACTTAGAAACAAACGTAGATCATTTAATATTTGGATTCATAACAAAACTCCCACTAATCGATCCCAATATCTAAAGGCCAACAAAATATCTAACCAGATTATCTCAAACGAAAAGTCTGAAATTGACAGAGCGAAAGCCTCAAAACTTACGTCTATGTCTGTTTCTGACAAGAGTTTCTACAGTGCCATTAATTCTTTAAATTCTGGTACAAAATTTTCTATTCCCCCTATTATTGATGGTGATTTAATCGTCAATGATCCCGCAAGAAAAGCTAACTTGTTCGCTGAACGCTTTGCTCTGAACTCCACTGTTTTGGAAACTCCTAAAGAAATACCCCAAATCCAGTATTCAGGAGTTAATATGAATGAATTTCACTTCAAACCCAAAATAGTCGCTAAACTTTTAAAGGGGTTAAACATCAACAAAGCCTCAGGAATGGACAATATTCCACCCATTATTTTAAAAACCTTTTCCAAAGAACTTGTACCAACTTTAACTAAAATATTCTACCAATCCTACAAATCTGGTATATTTCCCTCGTGCTGGAAGTTGGCAAATGTCCAGCCCGTCCCATAAAAAGGACCAAAATCCGATATCTCAAGTTATAGGCCAATAGCTTTATTATCGGTCCTATCCAAAGTCTACGAGCATTATATTAATACACACATTTCAAAATTTCTTTAAGAAAATCATTTAATATCCGACAGCCAATACGGTTTTCGAAACAAAAGATCAACTACCGATCTATTAAACTATGTAGCGCATTGTTGGAACAGCATACTTGGTAAAGGTGGTGAAACATACGTTATCGCTTTAGACATCTCCAAGGCATTCGATCAAGTCTGGCATGCCAACTTAATCAACAAGCTCGTTGTGTACGGTTTTCATCCCAATGTTGTGAGGCTGATTCAAAATTTTCTATCCAACCAATACATTTCGGTCTCCTTAGACGGATTTTCTTCTGAGTCTAAACTAGTTAGCGCTGGTGTACCCCAACCCTATTTTTGATTTATATCAACGAATTGTTGAAAATCACCAGCAACCCAATAAATAGTTTTGCAGATGATAGTACTCTAGCTGTTGATTGTTTCCAGATTAAAGACCGAGTTCCCCAAAGATATTTTATTCAGTATGTGTGATGAACCAATAGGTGAATGTAAAACATTCGTTTATTGGGTGTCACAGTTTCAAATGACCTACTCTGGAACGATCATGTAATGACGATGGCAAAAAGCGCGTCTAAAAAACTCGGCCTCCTAAATAGATGCAAAAAATTTTTCACTCCATACCAATTGCTCCATGTTTATAAGTCCTATATTTGTCCCTGTATGGAGTACTGCTGTCAAGTTTGCGGTGCTGCCTCTGGTTCCATCTTGGCCCTCTTGGACTCTGTTCAAAAGCGGGCTATACGAATTGTGGGTGATCAAACTTTGACATCAAAACTTGATTCCCTACAACGTCGTCGCACTGTTGCTGACGTCGTTGTTTTTTACAAATACCGTCATCAGCAGTGCTCAGATGAAATCAGCGCCATCATGCCTCAAACTTATTCTTACCCCCGTTCCACTCGGCAATCTGCTGCCGCAACCGGTGAAACGGTAAAGATCCCACGCTGCCATACTGGCAGATCGCAGAGAGACTTCTTTGTCCGAACTGCGTACAAATGGAATAGTTTGCCGAAACACTTAGTCTCAGGTGGCTTCAACCCGCAGATGTTTAAAAAAAGCGTTAATCTACACCTTAGAACGCCAGTTGTTGTGGGATCCAGGTCAAGACCTAGGTCTTAAAAGGTATTTATGTGTTGTTGTGACACATATTCTAAACCCTATTACACAACATATTTTATTTAAAAAAAAAAATAAAAAGTCTATATGCATATTTATGTCTATAGATTTATGTTTATACTTTTATTAAATTATGTTTTATAGCTGGTGTCGTCGTAAAAGGGAATTTGGGGGAAGTTGCATCGTATTATGGGATATGCAATGCTGTAGAAGTAATATATGACGAGATGATACAGTCTCCGGTTGAAGAACAAATTTGCCCAAACGATTTAATTGATGTGGACTAACCATCACTAATTGAAGAAGATCCGGACGAATAAATGGATTAAAATTTAAATGATAGTCTGATAAAACCACAATCGCCTGAAGAAAACCGTAAGTAAAGAAATTTAAACAGATTGATTTTTTTTATTTTAGTTTTTAAATGGACAGGAGGCCAAAGATGGCATTTGTTAGACTACTACAAGTATTTTTCTAATGTGGGCCCAAAAAAACAGTTTAGGACAAAAAAGAAAATGTGGGCATATTTAGCAGAAAACATTAATGAAAAATTCAATTTGTCGGTTTCTCCACTTCAAGTGGAGACTCGTTACAGATGCGTTATGAAAACAAGAAAAAAAATCATAGCCAATAATCAAACAAGTGGGAACAGTTACTTGGAAAACCAAATTGAAGAGGAGGTAGCGGAAATCGTTTCCAATGATGATTCGCTGCTGCCGGAGTGTATTTTAACGCCAGGATTAGCTTTTTTAAATGCTGATCTGAGACATTTACGGCAAAATTCCGGACCGCAGTTAATTATTCAACACATATTAACCCAAACACCAGCAGTTTAAGGTCAAAAAGCGCTGAATCATCCACGTCTAGTTCAACAGCTAACCTAATATTAAATACAGATCCACCATCAACACTAACTTATTCAAAACCAGTGGATAGATCTGATTCTGAAGAATTCACAGGTTCTACAGAATTGTTCGCACCAAAAAAGAAGGTTAGTAAATCAGTACAAGAAATTTTCTGCGAAAAATTTTTGACCGAAAAGAAAGGTAAGAATAAAAGGCAGGAGCAATTTCTTAGAGAAATGGCAGCCGAAAAAGAGGTAGCGAACCAACAAAAGGAGGAGGTTCGAGAAAGACGGCACAGAGAAAAGTTGGAAATAATGAGGGAAATTGCTAGAAATCGTCAATAGTTTATAAGGTTTTTTATTGTTCTTTTTATTATTATTTTTACATTTCAAATTTTGTTTTAATAAAAGTGATATATATATATATATATATATATATATATATATATATATATATATATATATATATATATATATATATATATATATATATATCTATATATATATATATATATATATATATATATATATATATATATATATATATATATATATATATATATATATATATATATATATATATATATATATATATATATATATATATATATATAGATATATATTTATATATATATATATATATATATATATATATATATATATATATATATATATATATATATATATATATATATATATATATATATATATATATGTATATATATATATATATATATATATATATATATATATATATACATATATATATATATATATATATATATATATATATATATATATATATATATATATATATATATATATATATATTATATATATATATATATATATATATATATATATATATATATATATATATGCAGCCTATAACGTTCGGAAAACACCCCGTCGTAACTAACCGTGGGGCAAAACAACGTCCTGACAGATTACAGCGTTATTTTATGCAAGATGGAAATGACGGGAGTCCCATGTCAGCTTTAAATTTGTGCTCCGATTTTGTTCAGCTACAATCCAGCAAAAACCAAAGGCAAACCTCTTTAGACGAATTTCTGCAAAAAATTTATATAAAGTTTAAACCTTATTTTTCTAACAGAATGTATATTCTAGTATAACATATTCATTATGTATATGTATTGTTGTATAAATCTCCTTTGGTTTATAATAGGGCTATTATTTTGAAACCGTACATCGAAAAAAAAACAACTATTTTTTAAAAATCTGAAATTTTGTTGGTATTGACGAAAGGAAAAAAGTAATTTCTGCTTTTATTTTTTGTGTACTCTGAATCGGAGTTATGCGCGGTTGAATTTTGAGGCTTTTTCACGTAGTTTTTGGTAATGGTGGCAATGTTTTGTGAATAGGTGCCACAAATTTCATCCGACTTACGTATATTTTTGCAAGTAAAAAAGAAAATAATTGAATAATTGAAATAAGTAAGTTTAAAATTAATAACTTTTCTCTTTTCCGCTAGGCGGCGCGTAAAACCTTGGTTTACTTCAAAGCTCATATCTCAAAAAGTAGGCTTTTTTTTTTTTGTTTTTCACAAATTTTAAAGTAAACATATGCAGCTATGAAATTGAGAAATAAAAAGTCAGCAATTCAATATGGATTTTTTCTTACGATTTTTTAAAGTTTGGTATATGAAAAATTCACATGTGTTTTTTTATTAAGTTAATAATCCTGTACTAAATGTGGATCTAATAAATTAAACATTTCATATTTTAACACCTGCAATAAATTTGAACCATTTTTTGTGTATTTCTGATTAAGAAACAGGTTTTTATTCAGAATAAGAATTGGAGATCCCAATGATCGAAGATTTTGTTATAATTTCAACATCACCAACACTAACATTAGAAAAAAACATTAGAAAAATATTTTTCCTATAAACATTATAATTTAATCAATATTATAAATAAATACATTAAAAAATTAATTTATATATTTTTTTTTGCCTTTCAATTGAAATATTTATGATCATCAGAAAAAGAAAACATTTTGGCAATTATTTTATCGGGTGTAGTGTTATCCGGTAAAAAACAGTGGAATCCTTGAGTTCTTTGTTTTCTTCCAAGAACATTTCGTAGATGTCGGTGAGGGTCCATAACACAACCGCTTTGATTTCTTAATTTTTGTCGATCCTTCTGTAATAGTAACAACATCTTTAAGGCCAGGCATTGTTCTACTACTTTCCTCTGATAAGAAGTATGTTTGAATTTGTTTTACTATATTTTGTGACAAACTGTGCACTTGTTTGCTTTGAGGCCAACTGTAAGGACCTACTGTTTCCAACAGATCCATGGCGAATTCTACCAGTCATCTTGATGCATTAAATTCATCCTGGATACGTTGATTTGACCAAAATTTACGTGGTAGAGTTGTCAACAAAAACACTTGTTTTGATTTACAGCTGGCATCTTTAAACTCTTTTTTAAGGTTCATAAGCCATGATGTATATTCACGTTCCTCGTTTGGTGATAACACTTTAACTGAATCTACTTGAAATATTCTTTGACTTATTGCCGATGTGACACTTGCAATTTTTTTATAACTTCCTGTTATAATATGATTTTGTTTGATAGGAGATTCTAAAATGTCATTAAGTAGTTCAGGAACTGGTGGAGATATAGTATCAACCGAAACTGGTGATAGATCTAAAGATGCTGGAGGTATTTGAATATTTTCGTTCGTTGGAACATTTTCAACATCCTGATTTATAGAAATAATTTCACTATCGATAGTTTCCGAACATGAAAGCTGCTGTATAGAAAATATTAGTTGCATATGAATTTTTATTCATTTTAATAAAATAATTAAATTTACCTTATTTTTATAGATATAAATGCGACATGTTTCACATATAAACTGGTCATCACGCAAAGTAAAATTTAGGGTCGCAGCTTTTTGAATAACTGCTGGTGTGACCATTTTCACATTTTTTGATGTCCGCTGATGATTTTTGAGGCCGTACAAGTTGCAGCACAATTTGAAAGGCATTTCTATTATTATCTTTTCTAAACGTTATGTCTTCTAAATATTTTGGAATATAATTGATTATAAGGCAATCCAATCAATATATATACCCTTGAAATAGTTTTGACATAGGTAGAATCAGGTAAAATTAGGTAGGTACAATTTAATATATTTTGATTGGATGCAAGTATAATTTGGTCAAAAGCCGTTTGTGGGCGTCATTAGAAATTTTAAATGTTAAAATGAGCCTCTAATGAGATTTTAATTAGTAAAAAGGGGCTGAATAGACATTTTTTAAAATGAATAAACATTTTACACACCCTTTTAATAATTTAAATTCCTTTATTTTACCACTTAACTTAAATTAATTTTAAGTTTTAACCATTTAACCGTACAGAAAATGGTTCAAATTTATTGCAGGTGTTAAAATATGAAATGTTTAATTTATTAGATCCACATTTAGTACAGGATTATTAACTTAATAAAAACACACATGTGAATTTTTCATATACCAAACTTTAAAAAATCGTAAGAAAAAATCCATATTGAATTGCTGACTTTTTATTTCTCAATTTCATAGCTGCATATGTTTACTTTAAAATTTGTGAAAAACAAAAAAAAAAAGCCTACTTTTTGAGATATGAGCTTTGAAGTAAACCAAGGTTTTACGCGCCGCCTAGCGGAAAAGAGAAAAGTTATTAATTTTAAACTTACTTATTTCAATTATTCAATTATTTTCCTTTTTACTTGCAAAAATATACGTAAGTCGGATGAAATTTGTGGCACCTATTCACAACACATTGCCACCATTACCAAAAACTACGTGAAAAAGCCTCAAAATTCAACCGCGCATAACTCCGATTCAGAGTACACAAAAAATAAAAGCAGAAATTACTTTTTTCCTTTTGTCAATGCCAACAAAATATCAAAATTTCAGATTTTTTAAAAATCAAAAATTTAAAAATCAACAAAAAAATGTACGTTTTCAAAATAATAGCCCAATAGATTTAGTTAGTAACAATATAGGTTAAGAAATTACTTAAAAATTTAAATTATTCAAAATCAACAAAATTAATAAATTAAATTAAATTCATTAAATTGTCAATTATGCGAAAATTGCATAAATAATTAAATTCATTAAATTGTTAATTATGCGAAAATTGCATACATCAAAATAATTGCACAAATCGAAATATTTAAATAATTTTATTTGACTTGCAAGAAAATTGTTTTGAATGTTTCGATTTTCAATTAAAATTAGGCCAAATCATTTTTGTTGATTTTGGATAAATTAAATATTATAAATGATTGGATTTTAGTTTTTAAGTGGAGTTGAGTTCGAGTTTTAATAAAGAATTGTGAAACGAAAATTGTTTTCTAAAAACACTTCCACTCCTTGGATGAATCAACAAATTTTATATTGGATTTCTATTCGTGATAAGGCCTATAGAACCTGGATAATCAGTCGTAATAACAGTGATTTAATTATATATCGTAAATTTCGTAATAAGGTTACTGATCTCATTCGTAAAGCCAAAGTAAATTATTTCTCGAATTTTCTAAATCAGAGTAACCAAAATGTGTGGAAAACTTTACGTTCACTGAATCTTTATGAGTCTATTTCAGTTAGCTCAGATTCCAAATATTCTGTTGATGATTTCAACGACTATTTTACATCATTAAAAACATCTCCCGCTGTTCTTCCTCTACCATATGCTAATATTGATAATCCCAACGCTTTTAGTTTTATTCATGTTACGGAATCTGATGTATATTATGCATTATGTTCTATTTCTAGTAATGCGATCGGTTCTGATAATATTAGCCTTAAATTTTTGTTAATCATCTTTCCATATATATTGCCCTTTATAACTTATGTTTTTAACTCTTGTATTACTAAAAGTGTTTTTCCATATGATTGGAAACACTCGACTGTGTTACCTATACCGAAAACTAAAGAACCCTCTTCGATTGGTGATTATCGTCCAATAAGTATTTCACCAGTATTATCGAAAGTTTTTGAAATGTTGCTTAAAAATCAAATGGAAAGTTACATTGAGGGTAACAATTTATTATATGGTTTTCAATCAGGGTTTCGTAAAAACTATAGCACTTCTACTGCGCTTTCTAAAATAGTATTTGACATTGGAAGTAAACTCAATGAATCTAAATTTTCTATTTTAATTCTACTAGATTTTACGAAAGCCTTTAATTCAATTGATCATGCTTGCCTGGTACAAAAATTATGGCTTTATTTTGGTTTTTCTCCACTTGCTGTCCGATTCCTGGTCTCTTATCTGTCTGATCGACGTCAAAGTGTGCGTATTGGTGATAACTTGTCGAATCCTCTTCCGTTATTTTCTGGTGTACCTCAGGGGTCTATCTTGGGGCCATTGTTATTTGCTTTGTATATAAATGATCTACCTTATCATATTAACTTTTGCTCATTTCATTTATATGCTGATGACAGTCAAATGTATCATTCTGCTCAGCTAAAGGAATTGTGCATTTGATCAAATCAATGAAGATTTAGCTTCTGTTTCTAGGTGGTCTAGTTCTAATGGACTCTCACTTAATGCTATTAAAACACAGTGTATTTTTATATACAAACGTCGCCTTGACATTGTGTTACCTCCATTGTTCTTAAATGGTGTCCAACTTCAATTTACTGACACTGTGAAGAATCTTGGCGTAACTTTTAATAATACTCTTACATGGTCTGATCACACTAATCAAGTTTGTCGTAAAGTAAATTCTTCTCTACATTGCTTGCGTCAATTTCAACACTTTATTCCTTTAAATATACGCTTGCTGTTTATCAAAACGTTAATTGTACCACTCTTTACATAATGTGATGTTCTGTTTTACAATTCTGACTTTGATTCTAAAAGATCGCTCCAAATCGCATTTAACAATTGTACACGTTATGTATATAAACTTAAACGATATGATCATGTCTCAAATTATGCTTCCCATATACTCGGTTGCTCTTTCTTCTCTTATTTACAGTACCGTATGTGTTGTTTTTTATTTAAAATTTTGCATGTTCAGCATCCGTCTTATTTATCTTCCTTATTACAGTTCGGTTCTTCCATGCGAACACGTAGACTTCAGTCTCTTAGTAGCAGATACTCTTGTAAACAATTCTCAGACTCTATTTTCGTTCATGGTATTAAAATCTATAATAATCTTCCTGATCATATTAAATGCTCAAATACTCTTGGCATATTTAAAAGAAAGTGTTTTAGTAACTTTGTCGAATTTATTTAAATATATAAGTTTTTGTTTTTTTTATTGTTATGAATTTCAATATTTTATGTTAGTATTAAGTAGTTATTATATTTCATTCTAAGCATTTTATTAAGCATTTATTATATTTCTTCTAAATTATTCTCCTATCATTTATTACTTTTTATTATGTTTATCACTCAATACAGACTTTGAGAAGGTTTGCCTTACCTGTATTGTGTTATATTAATAAATAAATAAATAATTGTCGAGTTAAGTTTTAGTTTTAATAGTTGATTTTTAAGTAATTCTAATTTCAAGTTCAATCTCAGTTCAAGTGATCCTCACCAAGATAAATAATAATTCTAACTTAAAATAAGTAAAAATTATAATAAAAGTTATATTATAATTAAAATTATATAAAAAATAAATTAATAATAGTTTGAAAAACAATAATAAGTGTTTTATAAAAACGTTTTGAGAACCATCCACAGCTAAGAACCACCAACACTGTTGGTACATAAAGTTTAATACAACTTGTACAAATAACATTACAGTATACATATATTAATGTTTTTGAATTAACATAATTTTTTAATAGGTATGTACATGGTACATACATCCATTTTATATAATTTTTTAATACATATGTATGGATACGTATAGTTTTGAGATTTTTTTCATCTTTGTGCAATTTATGAAATAAAATGCATTAAAAATTACTAATCCTATAATTTTTGTGGAACTTCGCATAATTAGGTCAACCCAACTAGCATTTTAACTTCTTTTAAAACACTAAACAGTCTTACCGAAACTAACTTTCCCACCTTCATAGTTTCTTTAAAATTTCTAAGCAGTTTCGATAAAGGCCATTTGGAGAACTTTCCCCGCCTTTAACGAAGCTATAATTTGTAAAAGACTTCGGTAAAGTCCTTTGTAAGCAGCTATGCAAGCTGAATAGAATTTATGGTTTCACACACTGAAAAAAAAGAATGTTTAACAAATATTTGCGGCAAATTTTCTTTTGTTTGGTAGAAAAGAAATATGTTTGTAGCAAACATTTATTTGTGATTACAAACCAAAATGTTTTGCTGCAAACAGTACATTCAAAATACTGTTTGACCGAAAAAATAATATTTTTTGACTAGTTGATACAAACAATTTACTGTTCGTCCCAAACGTTTCAGGTGTTTGTCTCTACTAAACTCAAAACTCAAAACAAATAATTTGTACCAAACATTTTAGTGATTCGCTTCAAACGCTTCAATTGTTTCGTTTAAATTATATAGTAAAGAAGTGATTATTGAAAACAACAAATGTTTATAGTAAAAAATTGTTGTTATGGGTAAACTTTTTATTTCTGAAATTGCATTTGTTTCTTTAATCATTCTGTCATTTGTGTTTTAAAAGTGATTGAGAAAAGTTTGTTCTTAAAATTTAATATAATTTAATAAAATTTGAATTAGTTTGTAATTCATAAAGTGATTTCATAAAATAATATTGAAAAAGCGTGTGAGGTAAAAGTGTTTTTAAAAAGTATTAATATTTATTAAAATAATAATTTTCTAAAAAATTTAAAAATATTTTCATATTAAAATAAATGTGTGTAAAAATAGGTGAGTTAAAAATTTTTATTGTCTTTATGTGTGAATTTATTATGAATATATTTTATTTAAAATAGGATAAACAACTGCATATTCTCCAAGAAATGGTATAGTAATTTATATATGTGCACCTGATGTTTACTGTAAACGTATGATGGAGGAATATTTTGAAGGATTGGCAGTTATTTCAATGCAAGTAATTTAAATAGATTGAGTTACCAAAAATAAAATATTAACATACAATGGTCGTGACTCTTTAGTATTATGAAGATAAAATGTCAGTATTTTATTTGAATAAATACATAAAAATAAAACAATTTTGATAATAAAATAAACCGATTAATTTAATTAATACCTTAAATTTATTAAAATAATTTTTATAAAATAAATTTTTGTAACTACATAATTTTTATTTTGTTAATATAATAAAAATAATAAACCGAAACATAATAATACAAATGAATAATAAAAATAATAATAATAAAATATAAAAATATAAAATTGGAGTTGTTGTTTCTTTTACACCCTATATATTCAACGTTTTAAAAAAATATTAGACAGTTAAGACAAACATTTATTGTTGGTAATAAAATCTTCTTATCTTTCATGAGAAACACTATGTGGTTCTAGTAAATACAAATATTATTTGGAATAAATATTATAGTATTTGTCGCAAACACTTTATATGTGATAACTGTTTCCCACAAAAGCTTTCTATCACTGACGACAAACATTTCTTGTGTATAGAAAACAACAATTTTTGTTCGTTCTATACATTTCTTGTTTGCTGCAAAATATAAGAACATTTGTAGCAAATAATAATAATATTTTGCTTGAACAATTAAATTGTTTGCAGCCAACAATATTCACAAACACTTTTCTCGTTTCCTGCAAAAAGTGTTTGAGGTAAACATATCGTTTTTTGAGTGCAAGTTATAGCTTCGGTAAAGTGCGTCTAATAGCTTGTTTTAAGCAATCTTAGAAGTCTTATAGAAACTATTAAAAAATGTGACAAAAATATTACAATAATTTTTATATATCTATTCTTTTTAACGTAATTATTGTTATTGCTATATTATTAGATAGTGTTTAAATTTAAGTTTTTGTTTACGGTCGCATCAAGTTTCGAACCCTGGTCCTTCGATCGTTTGTCCTGCACGCTATCCAATCGGCTAATTTAAATTTTAAGAAGCAATAAATATCTTTGATAGTAGTTACAATAACAATAGCTTCTATAAGACTTCCATAGAATTTTGTTTTTTAATTTAGATGTAGAAAATATAGTATATAATTCAGGGGCTTATTTTTTATGGAAAAAGGTATGTGACATGTAACTTCAATGGGTTTTTTAACGATGAAATCATAATCTGAGGTTTACGTTCTTAAAATATTTTGTTTCTTTTTCATAGACGTAAAAAAATATTGAAAAATCTATTTTCCATTTGTTTTATTAGTTCAAAGATTTTAGGTATAAAAACATTAAGGGGTTATATTTTTTCAATCATTAACTTTTAGCATGCTTACACCTTTATTTGAACAATATTTTTTTTAAAGAAAAAGTTTTTGTAATTGCATTTTTAATAGGTGTCACAACAACATGCGTACTAAGGTGCTGATGAACGCAGTTAATTTTTAAAAATGTTATATAAATATAAAACAATAACAAAAGAAGCAACTATATATCGCACCCATCCATTAGCTGTAAATTATTTTAATAGAGTGACTAAGTTATGAAACTCTGTATCGCCTCAGTTCTTCCTGACGAGTTTGGCTCTCAGAAATGTTAAGAAAATTCATATACCATTATTTATAAAAGTCTAAATTTTCTCTATTCCACTCTAGTTGATTTTTGATTCTGATTCTCTAGTCTAGTTGATTATGATATTAATTGATTTTTTTGTCTATTTGAAGACTCTAAATAAAGAATATTTTATATTGTGCAAAATAAGTCTAAATAATAGATTAAAAAACAAAAACCACCTTATGCACAATACCTTTTTGACAAAAACGAAACGATTTCATTTTCGTATAAGCTTTAATTTCGTATAAACCCATTGTCATGGGTCACATGTCACATATCTTTTTCCATAAAAAGTAAGCCCCTGAATTAAACCATATTTTTACATCTAAATTTAGTTGAAATAATAGAAGCAATAGCTTCCGTCAGTTTGACATATTTCGTTTCAGATATTGAAGCAATTTTTAGACTATGACAGCTGTGCTTCTATAAGATCTGTTAACAATTACAACCGAAACAACTACAATCCTAATGACAGCTATAACCTCTATAACCTTTTTTCGGAAGCTCTATTTAGTGATCTGTAGATAAGTTTCTGTAAAGCTTCTAATATTAAATATAGAACTATTTTAGAAGTTTTCATTCCGGTGGTGGGGAGAACTTTTCATTGGAAATTGTATTGAAACTTTATAGAAGTAAAATATAAATAGCTTCCACTTAGAAGCTTTAGCGAAGCTTTATTGAAGCTAGAACTTGTATAATTCAAAATTGAGAAGTAAGTTTGCTAGTTGGGAACCGCTTAATCGGCAAAAATTGTACTAGTCCCGATGTGACAATTGCTTCGTAACATATGAGAATGCGGAAATTAAAAAATAGACAAAAATAAATCAATCGGTATTGCTAATGATACTGGATGTTACGGGTCTGATTTAAAATACTATTGAGCGAACATTCAAGAGAGCGGCCCACAAGCGGATTTTATACTTTCCTCACACTAATTCTAAACATTAATTACAAAATATATGAAAAACTGTTACCTATACTTGATATATCAAGACTTTGGTCTATGTTAAGCGTTGCTATATAGTTTTTGGAAAAATTAGTTTGAAACATTGTTTATAGTTTTGAACAGAAATGTATTATAAAATATTGCGACGCTGATGCATAGGCTAACTTCACCACAGCTCTGGAAACATAGCGTTCTGGATATATAATGAGCTAATATCCATAAAATACATTAATTAAAAGCTAACAAATATTATGGACTTCGTAGTTCTAATAATAAAAATATTAAAGCAGGCAGTAGTATCGCAACAAACATAAATTCTGTTGTACGAGAAAAAGTAAACAAAAATTTTATCGGAAGTGACAAAGCGGAAGTTAGGATGCAGAACTGTTGTAAACCGTACTAAATGTGTATGTACCAAATTTCATCCAACTCGATTATCAGGAACAGAAGTTATTGAGCTTCCAAAATAACAGGTGCTTGGAGGACCCCCTACCACTTTGTTCACTATCGCTAAAAAAAACTAATCAGTTCAGAACGAATCAGAACGAATGTTGTATGCTTCCAACAAACATTGGAACAATAAACAGGTGTTCGGGAGGACCCCACCACTTATCCCAATATTGTCCAAAAACTAGTCAATTCTTTGTCAATAAAGTCTTTATCTTTTTTCAAAGTGCCATTAAAATTGATTAATGAATGAAATCTGTATGCTCCCAACAAACTTTAAAAACCAAGTGTGAAAAGTCAGCAGTTGTATGGTAGATCCCCCGCCACTTTGATCAATGTGTCCCAACAGATGATAATTATCTTCTTACACTAATTGAAACCTTTCCATAAGTTTTATCATAATCACTTCATTATTGTAGGCTGTAGTGTGCATAAAGATACTGAAAAAACTGCTAACAATTAAAAAAAATTTTTTTTTTACCGGAAGTAAAAAACCGGAAGTTGGGATGCAGAATTTTTGTAAATCATACTAAATGCTTATGTACAAAGTTTCATCCAATTCGATTATCAGGTACAGATGTTATTGAGCTTAAAAAAAACAGGTGTATGGGACACCAACCCACCACTTTGTTCACTATCGCTCAAAAACTAATCAGTTCTTTGTCATACATGTTTGCATTTTTTTCCAAAGTGTCATCAAAATTGGTTCACGAACGAATGCTGTGTGCTCCCAACAAACATTGAAAAAATGATGACACAGTAAACAGGTGTTCGGGAGACCCCGTACCACTTATCCCAATATTGTCCAAAAACTAATCAGTTCCTTGTCATTTAAGTTTCCATCTTTTTCCAAAGTGTCATTATAATTGATTAATGAATGAAGTCTGTATGCTCCCAACAAACTTTAAAAACAAAGTGTGAAAAGTCAGCAGTTGTATGGTAGACCCCCCGCCACTTTGATCAATGTGTCCCAAAAGATGATAATTATCTTCTTACACTAATTGGAACCCTATTCCATAAGTTTCATCATAATCACTTCATTATTGTAGGCTGTAGTGTGCATAAAGACACTGAAAAAACTTAAAAAAAGTACAAAAAAAATTTTTTTACCGGAAGTGGAAAACCGGAAGTTGGGATGCAGAACTATTTTAAACCGTACTACATACTCATGTACCAAGTTTCATCCAATTCGCTTATCAGGTACAGAAGTTATAGAGCTTTCAAAAAAACAGGTGCTCCAGGGACCCCCCACCACTTTGTTCACTATCGCTCAAAAACTAATCAGTTCTTTGCCATACATGTTTGCATCTTTTTCCAAAGTGTCATCAAAATTCGTTCACGAACGAATGCTGTGTGCCCCCAACAAACATTGAAAAAAGTGTGACACATTAAACAGGTGTTCTGGAGGACCCCCACCACTTATTCCAATATTATCCAAAAACTAATCAGTTCTTTGTTACTTAAGTCTCCATCTTTTTCCAAAGTGTCATTAAAATAAATTAATGAATGAAGTCTGAATGCTCCCAACAAACTTTAAAAACAAAGTGTGAAAAGTCAGCATTTGTATGGTAGACCCCCCACCACTTTGATCAATGTGTCCTAAAACATGATAATTATCTTTTCACACTAATTGGAACCCTATTCCATAAGTTTCATCATAATCACTTCATTATTGTAGGCTGTAGTGTGCATAAAGACACTGAAAAAAACTTCAAAAAAGTACAAAAAAAATTTTTTTTCCGGAAGTGAAAAACCGGAAGTTGGGATGCAGAACTATTGTAAACTGTACTACATACTCATGTACCAAGTTTCATCCAATTCGCTTATTAGGTACAGAAGTTATAGAGCTTTCAAAAAAACAGGTGCTCCAGGTACCCCCCACCACTTTGTTCACTATCGCTCAAAAACTAATAAGTTCTTTTCCATACATGTTTTCCAAAGTGTCATCAAAGTTCGTTCACGAACGAATGATGTGTGCTCCCAACAAACATTGAAAAAAGTGTGACACAGTAAACAGGTGTTCGGGAGGACTCCCACCACTTATTCCAATATTATCCAAAAACTAATCAGTTCTTTGTTACTTAAGTCTCCATCTTTTTCCAAAGTGTCATTAAAATAAATTAATGAATGAAGTCTGTATGCTCCCAACAACCTTAAAAAACAAAGTGTGAAAAGTCAGCATTTGTATGGCAGACCCCCCGCCACTTTGAACAATATGTCCCAAAACAAGATAATTATCTTTTCACACTAATTGGAACCCTATTCCATAAGTTTCATCATAATCACTTCATTATTGTAGGCTGTAGTGTGCATAAATACACTGAAAAAACTTCAAAAAAGTCCAAAAAAAATTTTTTTACCGGAAGTTAAAAACCGGAAGTTGGAATGCAGAACTATTTTAAACCGTACTACATACTCATGTAGCAAGTTTCATTCAGTTCGCTTATCAGGTACAGAAGTTATAGAGCTTTCAAAAAACAGGTTCTCCAGGGACCCCCCACCACTTTGTTCACTATCGCTCAAAAACTAATCAGTTCTTTGTCATACATGTTTGCGTCTTTTTCCAAAGTGTCATCAAAATTCATTCACGAATGAATGTTTAATGCTCCCAACAAACATAAAAACTTTGTGGAAAAAACCACCTGTTGTATGGTGGACCCCCCAACCCTTTATCCAATGTGCTCCAAAAGCTGATAAAATCTTTGTCATGTTATTTAAAAGCTTTTCGCAACGTTTCATGAAAATCGATCGGTAATTGTAGGCTACAGTAGGGATAAACACTTGAAAAAAAAAACTTTTTAACCGGAAGTGACAAACCGGAAGTTGGTATGCAGAAATATTGGAAACAGTACTAAAACCTTATATACTAAGTTTCAATAAGATCATAGCCCGGGATCAGAAGTTATTCAAGATTTAAACTTAGAGGTGTTCGGGAGACCCCCCACGCCATTTTGTCCAAATTTGAAATGAATCCAAATCTTCCGTTTTCAAGTGAACCTGTATCATTTGCCAAAGTTTCATCAAGATCCTATGCAGAAAACTCACCCACCCACCCACGCACACACAGATGTACACCAAATTTTTTGGCTAATTAGATAGAGGATGGTCCAAAACAAAAGAAAAAATAAAATTTGGGGTATGTAAGATTTTTTTTTTCACGATAGATTGCATTACTTCACACAATTTAAAATTGTGGTGAAGTAAAAATTGTCAACATTTCAAAGCATTTTGCTGCTAAAATTACATATATGTATGTATCAGATAAGGATATTTTGATAAAAAATGTTAGAAAAAAAATTTAGTATATTAAATGAAATCAATAATTTAAATTAATAAATTATTGTTAAATTGAATATTGAAATTGAATATTTACAATAAGTTTGTGTCACAAAATTAATTATTACTTCGGTCTGAAAGACCTAAGTATTACATTCATGAGCTCAAAGTGAAATTCTTACCCCCACTTTTTTTGGCATTTCTCGACGTTTTAGGACCTACTGATTCTAAAAAAGCAAAAAAAAAAAAAATGTGTGTCTGTCTGTCGGCCGTCCGGCCGTCCGTCCGGCCGTCACAACCGACGAAATCTAGAAAACCGCTTGACGGATTTCAAAATTTTTTTTTTCTAAAAATAGGTTTACTCAATGGGAAGAGCCGAAAGGACGATGTGTTTGATAACTGTACCGGAAGTGTGTCAAAAAAATTGTCAAGTGTGTCAAAACAAGGAAATTTGCATATTTTTTGCTTAAAAAACGTTTATTTTAAGTGATTACGAGTAGGAACATTGAATTTGGAGAAATCTTGATGGTCGGGATTGGTATGTGAGACCAAAATCTAAATTATTGCATTATAAGTTTGTCAAAAATATGTTGTCAAGTGTGTCAAAAGAAAGATTTTTATTTATTTTTTTACCTAATTTTTTGGAAAAAAAATAAAATTTATTGTTTGTTTGAAAGAAGTTTTATTATTATTATTGAGAATTATGGCATTATAAGTTTGTCAAAAAAATGTTGTCAAGTGTGTCAAAAGATTTTTATTTAGTTTTTTACCTAATTTTTGGAAAAAAAATAAAATTGTTTGTTTGAAATGAAATTTTATTATGATTATTGAGAATTATGGCATTATAAGTTTGTCAAAAAATGTTGTCAAGTGTGTCAAAAGAAAAGTTTTTAATTATTTTTTACCCTATTTTCTTAGAAAAAAATAAAATTAATAGTTCGTATGACATGATATTTTATTATTATTATAGAGAATTATGGCATTATAAGTTTGTCAAAAAATAATGTCAAGTGTGTCAAAAAATGATTTCATTTAATTTTTTAGCCAATTTTTTGGGAAAAAAATGTAGCTGTTTTTATGACGTAAATGTAATTGAAAATGAATTTGGACATGGAAATTTTTTAATTTGTTATAGTTTTTGAAATATTTTTGGAATTTGAAAAAGTTTGTATTTTTGATTTTGTAATAATTTTTGCAATATTTTTAGAATTTCGGCAAAAGTTTTAATTTTTGATTTTGTAAGAATTTTTGGAATATTTTTGGAATTTTGAAAAATTTTAAATTTTTGGTGTTGTTATAATTTTTGGAATTATGAAAAAAGTTTCAATTTTTGATTCTGTAATAATTTTTGGAATATTTTTAGAATGTTGAAAAAGTTTGATTTTATTATAAATTTTACAATATTTTTGGAATTTTGAAAGAAATATGTGTTTGTGATTTTGTAATATTTTCTCGAATCGCTAAATTGAAGGTTTTTGAATAGTTTGCTGAAAATGTAAATGAAAATGAAATTGGACATGGGCATTTTTGAGTTTGTTATAGTTTTTGAATATTTTTGGAATTTTGAAAAAGTTTCAATTTTTGATTTTATTATAATTTTATAATTTTGAAAAAAGTTTCAATTTTTGATATTGTTATAATTTTTGCAATATTTTTAGAATTTTGGAAAAAGTTTGAATTTTTGAATTTTTAAGAATTTTTGGAATATTATTAGAATTTAGAAAAAGTTTAAATTTTTGATTTTATTCTAATTTTTGGAATATTTGTGGAATTTTGAAAAGAGTTTCAATTTTTGATTTTGTTATAATTTTTGCAATATTTTCAGAGTTTTTGAAAAAAGTTTGATCTTTGATTTTCTAATAATTTTTGGAATATTTTTGGAATTTTGAAAAAAGTTTGATTTTATTTAATTTTAACAATATTTTTGGAATCTTGAAAGAAATATGAATTTGTGATTTTGTAATATTTTCTCGAAACGCTAAATGGAGAGGTTTTTGAGTAGTTTGCTGAGTGTATCATCTTTTCACTAAATTATGTTAATTTATGATCTGTTATAATTTTCCGGCATCGTATTCATGTTTCGTGTTAGTTTTGTAATAAATTTTTAAAAAGAGATTAAAAAAAATACTTGTACTTTAACAAAGAGTTATTTATGTTTGATATACATCGCTGCCCAAAACTAAAAACCATGTCCTCATAAAAGTTTTTTGCCGAAAACTATATCAAAATCCTTAACCCAGACCAAAGTCTTGATATCTCAGAGCTGTGAGATTTCAGCCCCTCCATATTTTTCTAATTAAATTTTTTATTTAATTTCTCGAATGTAAGGTTGCCCTAATGTCAAAACAATTTTGTTAGACACGCCCATTTACAGGGATTGTATAAAGTCATTGTTTGTTATGAAAAGTGTATGTAAAAAATATGAATTTGAGTATGATTTAAATTTTAAACGGATTTGATCTAGAATTTTTAATAGTGAAATATATTGTTCAAACATATATAACCATAAGGTTTTCAATTTAACTATGATGTTTATAGTTTATACATTTTATTATTAGTTTATTAGTCGAAGTATGGTTATAAACATAAATTAAAATCGAATTTTTAGACGATTCAGGACTTGATAATCCCAAAAATTCCGCAATCTTCTTCGGAATAGCTCCGAAGGTATTTATACCAACAGGTTGACTTATAGACTTTCCGGTGCGATAACCAACAAAAATCGTCGATGTAGTGTTTTGGGAGGATGGAGTGAAACGTATTTTCGAAATACAGCTAGCAAACTGATGTTACCAAGAGATCGCTCAGTGATGACGAACTGACGTGGAACTTTTGTCTTCGTTTCAATAATGTTAATAACCACAAATTCACCTGTATCATTTACATCATATATTGATAGCTTAAGTAACTCGTCCCTACGACAACCACCAGCTACACCAACTATAAGTACAGTCTAAAACATTGCATGAAAAAATCAGAACACATAAAACACCTTTATGATAACATTTACCTTTAACAACAAGTACTCACTATCACTAGCAGTCGATAGAAATTTTTCTATTTGTTCCTTGGTAAATGTTTTTGATTTTTTCGCGACGTGACCTTTACTCTTCCTTTTAAAATAAGCTATCAAATTCGTGAATGATTTCATACCCAGGCTGGCGTTCAAATGAACTATAGTTCTTAGTTTAGAATACTCGCACCACAATGTTGAAGGTGCATGGATCCTAGTTTTTTTTACAAAATAGGCCAGCATGACCGTTTCATTGATTGTTGTAGTTTTTGATTCTTTGAACCACTCATCAAAATTTTTGTATGAAGTTTCGTACGCCAATTTCGATTTTTCCGGTACGATTGTAGAAATAGCTTCATAGGCTGCTTTTTCTATATCTGACGATACAAAATCATCATCACTTGAACTCATCTTGATATTTTTCACAATTGGCAGTATGAAAACTAAAAGAAAACCAAGGCTACTTACTCCTTATAAGATCAAATTGGTTTTCTCAAAACGTACTAGATACAAATGCAATTTGTTTAATTGTTTTTTTTTATAAAAGTTTAATTTTGCAGCTTCGTTACAAAAAATCTTGTATGAAACACGTTGCTAAATTAGTTGTTTTAAGCACTCGATGTATTGTCAATTTGCCAATTTCACATCTCGTGCTTAAAACAACCTAATTTAGCAACTTGTTTCATAAATAGCTATTATACGAGTTAACGTGAGATATCACATACCACAAACAATAGCAGTGAGATATCACTAGCCAAGGTGACATCTAAGGGGTGGTGGCGGATGAACTGTATTCAGTCAACGGGAACACCCTTAATCTTAGCTATGAAATAATCCGTGATGATGAGACGCTATTGCTTTCTTGAAGAAACGACCCTTCATATAACTATGTGTGGGCTTTAATCTTTAAGAAAGACGGTGCGTCACAGAATCAAGGAATATGCAACCGGCTGGATTATTGGCAACTACATTTTTGTTTTGTTTCAGCAAATTTTTGTAACAATTTGCTATTTGCTTTTTAATTTACTTTTATTTTCTCTATTCTATCATAAAATATTGGCCTATGTCATATTTTGTCAGTGATAGGATTTTTTGTTTAGTTATCCATTCTTCAACAAAAAATATGAAAAAAAAAACAAAAAAAGAAAGATTTACGTCCATCAACACCTTTGAACGTATGTTGTTGTGGGACCTTGGTCTTACAAGGTTTTTATGTGTTATTGTGACACATATTGTAATTCCTACTACACAACACATTTTATTAAAAAAAATAGCAGAGAAAAGGACACAAAATTTTCACAGAAAAGACCTATAGTACAAATATGAAATAAGTCAGAAATAAAGCACATATATTTATATATTTAATAATTTATATTTAAAAAAATTCACTTAAGTTTTGTTCTAGAGCGCTTTAGCGACTCCTTATAAATTGAAATACAAAACAAAAAAATATCGTTTTAACAACAGCCTGCTACAATTAATAATAATTTAAATTAAACCAATGGGGTGCTGGGTTACTTTTACAAATTTACATAGTAACGACTACAGTTTGATTATTATAATGATTTCATTAAATAATTACGAAATTATTTAAATTTTTTATCAATTTATAATATTTAATAACAAATATCTAAAATTAATGGCTAATGTTGATATATCGTGGAGGATGAGATGAGCGTACGCTATCGTCTTTGAAATTATGACATTTTTTTCGATTTTTCGCTAGTTAGCGGACACTAAATTGTCGGACAGCTGTATCAGAGTATTATACAATTGATTTGTAAACTGTAAAAAAAATTGGAAATGTGGTAATCAATAAACAACCCCCCTACGGGGGGGTTTAATTTTAATTTTAATTAAATTTAATTAAATTTAAATTTTAATTAAATTTAAATTTTTCGAACAATATGACCCTTCAATTTCACTAGCTTTTATTAAACAATCCTGCGCAAGAATTAGTTTTGTGGTAAATGGTAATTGATTTTCAATACCCCGGTAATTTAGCGTGTTTGAGTTGTCAAACTTGACATAAACAGACAATTTTTGTCGAACAAAGTTACCCTCGTTTTCTAAAACAAATTTCCACTCCTTTAATAAATAACAAAATTGTGGTAATAAATATACAAGACCCAGGAAATCGCTATGTTTGGGAGTTTTCCAAGCGAAAAAGCGGCCGAATCAAGGAAAATGGCCGGTACAAAAGTTGTAGGACTCGTTAAGGATAGCACCTTACGAAGAATAAAATATGTGGTAATGATAAAATGAAACCCACGAGGGCCTGGTGACTATACATAATTTTGGTTTTTAAAATCGGATTCGTATTCCAGGTTGAGGAAAAGTGTATATAAATTATAATTGTATACACACAATGCGTATATGTACATAAATTTCTTTTCTCGCCATAGAACGCATTACCGTATTCTACATTAAATTATAAGGAAAACGTTGTTTCGCTTAACATCGAGTGTTTAGTTTTACGAGCAAGATTCTGGAACGAATTATGATCGTTATGCGAGAGGTCACTGTAAATCACAAAATTTACAAGTTGTATAATGGTTTATTATAAAAAAGAAATGTCTAGACTTTGTATGTAAACTAAAAGGTAAGTTATTTGTAGAAATAAAGAAACTCTGCCACCTTAAGAAATAATTTATAAATAGTAATAAAATAAAATACAAAACATCATTTTTCAACACGACGGCACAAGGGTTACAAATCTAAAGAAAGTTATATGTAGATCTCCTCCCAGAAAACACATTTACGTCATTGTGACATCAAAATTACATCACGCTTAGTCACATCTTTTGTTAGATCTAGGTCATATATCGTAAAAACATGACATAAAAATAATGATATAACTATGACATAAATGTGTCTGTGGTGATATCATGCCATCATGGTAATATAAAAAATTGCTGTAACTGCGAAGTAGGATAAAACTGACGAAAACACTTACACGTTAGTCATTCATTGCTCATTACTTACGCATTATTCCATATGCTTTAAAATACAAAGCACTAACTATGTGCGCAGAATTTTTCAAACAATATATATTTAAAATGGATATACCTCTAGTGAAACTTACCTAATCATATTAAAGTCATATTTAAGTCCAAATTATGACATCATATCAAAGTCAAACATAAGAGATCAATATGATGTATGATGTCATGAAAGCATCATATAAATGACCCTGTTATGGTCATGACGAGTGTTAGTTTTATGTTAAATTTACGTAACAACTACATCACATATATATAACGTTCGTGTAATGTCATATTTAGGTCAGAGCGGTGTTTTTCAAATAGAATAACATGAACTGAAGTTCGCGGGTTGTCACCTATATGTAAATCTACGTAAATCTAGTAAATAGAAAGCATCCTCAAATTAAAAAGTCCAAGCGGCACGTATATCCGCTAGAAATAGGTAGATTTCGGGACCAGACAGCTTTGTGTACAAATAGAATTGGATGTGTCAGATTAGTTTAAATAAAAAATTTAAGGAGAATATTCCAAGTCCAGAATAATCCAAAAAATTTATCAAACCATACTAAATACATTAACGGAAACTACTTTATCAATGCGATTTCGGAACAGTTTTATTTAATTTGGTTAAAACTACTTTTAATAACATATTAAATCCACTAAAAAGCAAATAAACGTTCTCACAACGTCACATCTACAACACCACCACACATAATTTATAATCTAAAATTGTCAAACAACTTTTACACCTCAAATAATTCAAATATCTACAATTTAGGAAGACTTTTGTAAATGTGTTATCAATATGCATATAAGAAAATATTCCTTAATTTAAAACAATAATGACTCTGCTTTGTTTTAATTTTTTTTTAAATTTTTGCGAAAAAAACTAAAAACTGAAAAAAAAACAAAAGAAATTTTTTTAATATTTTTCTATGGGATATTTTTATATGTTTATGGAAGTTGTTGTTGTTGTAATTGAATGGCATGCATTAGGTTTAATGCTAATTACATTAAGACCTCTTGGGTTAGAAAGCTGAAAATTTCTGAGGTTATAGTTAAAAAGTTTATCTAAAAGTTAATATGAGTTTAAATAACATTAACTCAAAAATGAGGAAGGCATGGCCGTTTGCGTTTGTTTTCGTTCTAACAGCCCTGGTGTCTCAACCTCTAGACTTGAACTATTTTTTTTTTAAATTTTGGAAAGATTTATGTTCTAGTTAACGTATGCGCACATATTCAAAAGTGAGATTGGCCATTTTCAGCCAAATCAAGGACAACAAAGTTTATTAAATTTTTAAAACAGCTGATTTTTTAGGAACCTGGAACGCCAAGGTTGTCATTTGGAAAAAAATGATAGAAATATGTTCAAGTATTCAATATTGATAAATTTTATTAAAATATTATGATTCAAACGGAAGTTATAACGTCCTAGATTTTTCGAGTTTTTTGGCTCTAGCCACTTAACCTGTACCCGGATATGGCCAGTTCGCGAACTTGTCCAAGAAATGCTTTGCCGCAACGTATACAGAAAAAATTTTCGTTGTAGGTCAAGAAATGCGATCGTGAGAGTGCCGGTAAATTCCGTTATAGCTCATATCGTTATATATATATATATATATATATATATATATATATATATATATATATATATATATATATATATGAGCAATTTCACGAAGATTCAACAACGTTTTGGGTTGACCCCTTTTAATTTTGATTATTTTTTGTTTATAGATAGTCTTTGATAAATAAAAAATACAAGTTCTCTTAGAATTTTTTTTTTCGACCAGGGGTCTTCACAGGGTGCCCCTCAATTTTTTGTTATTTTGTGATGTGACTGCATTTTGACGAGCGATTGTAGAAAAACTACTTAATCGATTTTCATAAATGATATGTCGTTGAATAGGTATTAGAACAAAGTTTTTAAAAATGTACACTGTTAATTTTTTGAAATAATTTTTAACGGTGTAACATAAGAAAAAAACGGTGTAATTGAAAAAAAGATGGCATAGCCTCTTTTTTTTTTTTTTTTTTTTAAACTAAATTGAAGCTTATTTTATATCTAACCACTTGTGAAAGTTGAGGACACGTGTTATTTTTTGTTTTAAAGATAAAATTCGTTGTGCATATGACTGTCGGGAATCAGTTTTTTTTGTTCTGAAGGAAAATTATAAAAATGGCGTTATAAACTAAGAGATATTTTTTTTATGTTAAATATCAAATATTTTATTATTAGATGAACTTTTTAAAATATTATAAAAATTATATATGTAGTACAATAAATAAAATAAATACAATTGTTAAAAATGATTTACTTATTTTACAAACAGAAGTTTCTTTTGAATAGGAAAGCACTTCTGCAATTATTTTCTTTGTATTAGATGGCATAAAAAATGAAATGTTTATTTATCACTTTTAGTAATCACTTGTCACTCTTATAAAAAATAATTTGACAGTCTTGACTGCAAACAAAAAAGCCGTATAAACAACTAAATCTATTTAGGAACTTTTGACTGGAGAAGGAAGTATTATGTTCGTATTATGTTATTATGGAATCATAAAGTAAAAGATTGTTTTTCAACATTAAATTACAAATATTTTATTATTGAATAAACTTTTTAAAATATCATACAAATTATATATGTGAAAATAAATATAGTTATTAAAAATTATTTACTTATTTTACATTCAAAAGTTTCTTTTGAGTTGGAAAACATTTTTGCATTTATTGTCTTAGTATCTACTGGTACAAAAGAATGAAATTTTTGAGTTCCACTTATAGTAATCGCATTTTTATATCGATTTTGTAATTTTTCTTTTATTTAATTGATATTCATTTTTATCGGCGTATCCAAAGTTCATGGTAGATTCCCATTTTAAAGCCCATTCGAAAAGTTTTTTTGGTGTATCAATAATATTATCTTCGCTCGCCATACTATAACGGTGTGCAGCACGCTTCAGTGTACCACCAATTCCATCAAAAGGTCCCTTTCCATGGCTGGTAGCATGAAAATGCCATTCAGCGTCAACCTTAAAGTCTTCTTTATGGTGGCATAAGTTAATTAGTTAATTTAAGGTTGACGCTGAATGGCATTTTCATGCTACCAGCCATGGAAAGGGACCTTGTGATGGAATTGGTGGTATACTGAAGCGTGCTGCACACCTACCAGCCATGGAAAGGGACCTTGTGATGGAATTGGTGGTTCACTGAAGCGTGCTGCACACCGTTATAGTATGGCGAGCGAAGATAATATTATTGATACACCAAAAAAACTTTTCGAATGGGCTTTAAAATGGGAATCTACCATGAACTTTGGATACGCCGATAAAAATGAATATCAATTAACAAAAGAAAAATTACAAAATCGATATAAAAATGCGATTACTATAAGTGGAACTCAAAAATTTCATTCTTTTGTACCAGTAGATACTAAGACAATAAATGCAAAAATGTTTTCCAACTCAAAAGAAACTTTTGAATGTAAAATAAGTAAATAATTTTTAATAACTATATTTATTTTCACATATATAATTTGTATGATATTTTAAAAAGTTTATTCAATAATAAAATATTTGTAATTTAATGTTGAAAAACAATCTTTTACTTTATGATTCCATAATAACATAATACGAACATAACACTTCTCCAGTCAAAAGTTCCTAAATAGATTTAGTTGTTTATACGGCTTTTTTGTTTGCAGTCAAGACTGTCAAATTATTTTTTATAAGAGTGACAAGTGATTACTAAAAGTGATAAATAAACATTTCATTTTTTATGCCATCTAATACAAAGAAAATAATTGCAGAAGTGCTTTCTTATTCAAAAGAAACTTCTGTTTGTAAAATAAGTAAATCATTTTTAACAATTGTATTTATTTTATTTATTGTACTACATATATAATTTTTATAATATTTTAAAAAGTTCATCTAATAATAAAATATTTGATATTTAACATAAAAAAAATATCTCTTAGTTTATAACGCCATTTTTATAATTTTCCTTCAGAACAAAAAAAACTGATTCCCGACAGTCATATGCACAACGAATTTTATCTTTAAAACAAAAAATAACACGTGTCCTCAACTTTCACAAGTGGTTAGATATAAAATAAGCTTCAATTTAGTTTAAAAAAAAAAAAAAAAAAAAGAGGCTATGCCATCTTTTTTTCAATTACACCGTTTCTTTCTTATGTTACACCGTTAAAAATTATTTCAAAAAATTAACAGTGTACATTTTTAAAAACTTTGTTCTAATACCTATTCAACGACATATCATTTATGAAAATCGATTAAGTAGTTTTTCTACAATCGCTCGTCAAAATGCAGTCACATCACAAAATAACAAAAAATTGAGGGGCACCCTGTGAAGACCCCTGGTCGAAAAAAAAAATTCTAAGAGAACTTGTATTTTTTATTTATCAAAGACTATCTATAAACAAAAAATAACCAAAATTAAAAGGGGTCAACTCAAAATTTCCCAAAAATTTGCTGAACTTGCGTGAAATTGCTCATATATATATATATATATATATATATATATATATATATATATATATATATATATATATATATATATATATATATATATATATATATATATATATATATAAATTTTTTTTTTTTTTTGTTTTTCCGTCTCCGCTTATCATTCATAGTCGTTTGGCACCAAAATTTTTCCGAAATTCCGAGATGAAGCCCATTGCAATAGGTAGATTTTTATATGAAATCTACCTAAAATGAGTGCGTAAAATCTTTGCACGCGGTCAAAATAAATTTCTTTGGCTACTGTGGCAGGTATTAATAAAAAGATGAAATATAAAATAAATATGTCATATTGCAATTTAGAGTTGCATTTCTTGATAATAAAATTTACTGTGTAATAAAAAGCAATATTTACATAATGTATTACAAAGTCAATTCAATTATTACCTTACTTGAAGAATGAAATTTGAGGTTTATGACAATTTTACTAAATTTCTTGAAAAATGTATCAATTGTTGTACCAATTGTTAAATTAAGTGGACATGTATTCATCGTGAAATTTAATTTGTAATACGTTGTAAGACTTTGTAAAACATGTAAATATGGCTTTTATTACGCATTTTTGTAATATACACCTAGGCCTCGCTTTGCGTCGTAGATACGTTTCAAAATTTTACGACGCTAACTAAAACAACGCAAAGTGAATTAAGGTTTTATATGAAAAACTCTGTGACAATTAAAGATAGGTTTTCAAAAAATCCACAACACAAAAACTAATCAAAAAATTCGTTTAAAAAACATACATAAATGAAAGAACCTTTATTAAGTCATAAAAATATACCAAATTTATTACCAAGTTAAAAAAGTAACAAAAACAAACAAACCATATTTATTATTCATCTAAATCAATTATTTGTGTAGATGTAGATACTAATGCTGGTGTAGATGCTGTTTCATGCAGTTTTTCTTTAACGAAATATTTTTCTATGGTTGACTGAACTGCACTTTTTTGTAATTCTCTGTAAAGCTCTTTATAGCAATTAATTCCATTATCTATAGCTCTAGATACTATAGAGCTTCGATCAAAGTCAGGATCATTTTTTAAAAAAATTTCAACAGCATCATCAATCAAACTCATTGCTTTGCCCAGCTGTTTCATTAACAATTCAGGTTGCACGGCAATTTCTTGTAAATTGCTGTCTTCGTAGGCATATTCCAAATCTAAGTCCATCAAGTCTTCGTTAGTAAGTTCCTCTGTATGTGAGGCTAACAATTCATCAATATCCTGCTCCTCCATCCCTTCAAAATTGGAATCTTTGGCGAAATTGGCAATATCTATCCGAACAGCTGATATATCTTCTTCAGTAGTGCAAACGTTTCTTTTTGCGTGAATACATTCTGGCCAAATTTTAATCTCATCCCATGAATCTGAGATAATTTCTATCGCTTTCATAATGTTAAATTTTTTCCAAAATTCTTGGATAGTAGGTTTATCTGCTCCATCAATTTCATTTAGAAGCAGCTTAAATGATCGGCGTAAGTAATAACTTTTGAAGGTGTATATTACTCCCTGATCCATCGGTTGAATAAGTGACGTAGTGTTTGGTGGTAAAAACACAAATTTTACATTTTCCGACAAATCTTGAATGTATATCGGATGACCAGGAGCATTATCTAGAAGAACTAAAGCCTTGAAATCTAAGTTCTCCTTTTTCAAGTATGCTTTAATTTCAGGAATAGCGCAAGTAGCTACCCAGTCTTTGAATAAAACAGCGGTCATCCAGGCTTTTTTATTTGACCGCCAGTGCACTGGTAATTGAACCTTTGAATGTCCTTTCATAGCTCTGGGATTTTCAGAATGATAAATTAAAACCGGTTTAAATTTAAAATCACAAGAGGCATTTCCGCCGAGAAGAAGAGTTAATCTATCCTTACTGGCTTTAAATCCCGAAGCAGATTTTTCATTTTTTGAAATAAACGTTCTTGATGGTAGACGTTTCCAAAATAAACCAGTCTCATCCACATTAAAGACTTGTTTCGAAGAATAACTACGTTCGTTTATTAATGCTTTTAGTTCTGTTGGATAGAGTGCAGCAGCAACGCTATCGGCACTTGAAGCTTCTCCAGTAAATGCAATATTGTGCAGTTTACCACGAACTTTAAATCTCTCAAACCAACCGTTGCTAGCTTCAAAATTTTCATCTATTTCAGTAGCACTACCACTTGCACTTTCATTGCTATTTAATTTCATTTTAATATCATCAAATAAACTTTTGGCCTTTGTTGGAATTGCAATTTTGGTTAAAGGTATTTTCTGTGCTACCAGATTTTGAATCCATATGGTAAGCAGAGATTCCATTTTGATCATACACAGAGAGAAAAAAAATTCTAGATTTGAGAATTGTGTATGATTGAAAATAGAAAATTCAGTTTCTTCTTAATTTGAGAAAATTTAAATCATTTTAATGCTACGAAATTTAAAACTGAGATAAAAACTAACAGTTCAATCACACAAAAAAGTGAATAAAATACTATTATTGAGAATTATATATGATTAAAAACAGAAGATACCTTTATTCTCATTTCGAGTAAATTTATATTATTTTAATACAACAAAACTTTAAAAGTGAGAAAAAACTATCAATTCGATCATCCTATAGGAGAATGAAATACTGAAGTTGAGAATTGTTTTTGTTCAACACTAGGAAATTCATTTATTCTTGTTTTGAGTAAATAAAACACTTTTTCATTTTTTCTGTATAAATATAAGAAAATTTTGAATCAGAATAAGATTTCCATTTCTCAAATTGAACAGAGAAGTACACATCACTTTGTTACTTCCCCAACATTTATTTGATTCACAAATGTCAAAATGAGAGTAAAATATTTTCATTTTAATCCTTTTTGTTTCTTTTAGAAAATTAAAGATCAAAATAATAATAAGTTATACGCGAGTATTCTCAATTTGATCCACGTAGATAAAATTAAGAAAAAAAAATTATCGATTTTATACCTTTTCTCTCAAATTGAACTTATGAGATCGAAATGAAACTAACTAATGATCGATTATTCTCGGTTTGATCAACGTTTATAAAATTGAGAAAAAAAAAATTCTCAGTTTTATTATTTTTCTCTCAAATTGAGCTTATGAGATCGAAATGAAAATAATTAATATTCGATTACTCTCGATTTGATCTTACGTAGATAGAATTGAAAAAAAAAATTCTCGATTTTATACTTTTTCTGCCAAATTGAACGTATAAGATCGAAATGATAATAATTTTTTTTGATATAATACGTCTCGGTGATGATGTAAACAGACCATTGCAAGTCCATTATTTTTTAGATGGCAGACAATATGTTAAGCCATAATTAGATTAAGCCATTAGATTAAGCTACCTGGGTAACGCTAACAGAATTAGGTTGGTGTAGTTGAGAGGGGCAGAGTAAATACTGCTTATACTCAATGATTCTGCACCATGGCGAGTCATTGGCGCCATAAAACCAATGCAACTCAAGCGTCTGTTCTCCATGTTAGGGGCGGCTTGGAGCGGGCGTCTGTCTTGGATCAAGCGGCTCGCTATATAAATGTGTAGAAAGCGTCTGTTCTCCATGTTAGGGGCGGCTTGCAGCGGGCGTCTGACTTGGATCAAGCGGCTCGCTATATAAACGTGTAAAAAGGTTGTTTCTGGTGACCTTAAGATGCAGAACGAACCCATTCACGAAAATTTGGGTTGGGCGAAGGGCTAACACCCCATTTCCGTAAAAAAATTATTGTCATGAATTCTGTACACAGGCCTCGGAATATCTCGGAATCATTATTGGAACGACCTCGGAAACTGTACCCGGACTACGATTTAAAAATGGGAACCTGGAACGTGCTAAGCCTCAGAAGACCAGGAGATCTCCTAAAACTCACACAACAAGTCGAGAGCTACACACTAGATATAGTGGCATTACAAGAGCTAAGATGGCCAGGTAGTGGAATCCATGAAACAGCGAAAGGATACACTCTTTATTATTGCGGTCATCAAAACGGAGGAGAATTTGGAGTTGGCTTTCTTATACACCGTCGCGTGAATCAGCATGTTATCGACTTCTGCCCAATTAATATGCGGTTATGCACACTGAGAATCCGCACGCAAAAATTCAATGTAACGATCGTCAATGTTCATGCACCTACTGAAGATAAAGCAGATGATATTAAAGACCTGTTCTTCCTAGAACTCGAAGAAGTCATCAATAAAATCCCGCGGCACGATATAAAAATCGTGGTAGGTGACTTTAATGCTCAAATCGGTAGGATTGCAGAACTTAAAACACATATCGGCCCTAACAGCTTGCATCATACCAGCAACAATAACGGTTTTCGCGCAGCCGAGCTGGCTATGATGTATGATCTAGTAATTTCCAGCACTTTCTTCCCTCACAAGAGAATCCACAAGGCAACGTGGAAATCAAATGACGGAAGAACGGAAAATCAAATCGATCACGTCATGATTTCTAAGAGACACTCCACAAGTCTAACTGACGTTCGATCATACAGAGGTGCTGATATGGACACTGATCATATGCTTGTCATCTTTAAATACAAGTGCAAATTATCATCTACATTTAATAGACAAGCAAAAAAGACCGTGCGCTGGAACGTCGATGCATTTAAACATCCGGAAACGCTGAACAGATATCAGGAAATTGTAACGCAAAGCATAGAAGAGCATGACATCTCTTCTGAGATGCCATTTAACATACAAGAAGAATGGCAAACGCTTCAATCAACCATTATAGCCGCAGCACAAACTACAATCGGAAAGCGGCCACCGAAATCACACAACGAATGGTTTGACGACGAGTGCCGCCAATCCGTTGAAAATAAACAAAAACTGCGAGAAAAATGGTTAACAAGGAACACCCGAAGCTCCCAATCTGATTATCTATGCGCCAGGAAAGTCTCAGCAAAACTTCTACGTAAAAAGAAACGCGAACACATGAAGAGCTGCATTGAAGACATCAACCAACATGCGGCCAGCGGAAATTCAAAAGAGTGCTTTGCCAATGCAAGGAATCTGACAAAAGATTTCCACCCAAGATCTACAGCCATCAAAAATGAAAATAATGAACTTACAACAAGTGAACGTGATGTGCTGGCAGTGTGGCGATCCCACTTTCAAGACCTATTGAATAGGACGAATGAAGTTCATCCTATTCGAGCAATTGCTCCATCAACTGAGGAGATTTTTGTCCCTTACCCAGCAATAGAGGAAGTGGAAGCTGCAATTAAAAAACTGAAAAATGGCAAATCACCAGGTTTCGATGGAATTCCCGCTGAACTTTTGAAAAATGGAGGAGCAGCTCTGGTCTCACGTATATACGATCTGATTCTTGCAATCTGGGACCAAGAAGAACTACCTGCTGGATGGAAAACAGCTCTCATTGTTCCGCTACATAAGAAAGGTGACCGTCTAAAGTGTGAAAATTATCGTGGCATCGCACTGTTGAACACTGCATATAAAATACTAGCTAATGTTGTACTTGCTCGACTCATCCCGTTCGCCGAATCTATCATCGGTGACTATCAGTGTGGTTTTCGTCCCAACCGCTCAACCACAGATCAATGTTTTACATTAAGGATGATTCTGGAAAAATATTGGGAGTACAACATCAGCATTCACCAGCTCTACGTTGATTTCAGGCAAGCATATGATAGTATCATCCGCGACAACCTCTGGTCCGCACTCATATGCCTTGGTATCCCAGAGAAACTTGTTTCTCTGTGCAAACTCACAACATCGGGATCAAATTGTAGAATAGTAATCGAAGGGTCAGTTTCTGATCCTTTCGATATAACATCAGGTGTTCGACAAGGTGATGCACTCGCGCCTGTACTGTTTAATTTGGCGCTAGAGTACGCGATAAGAAAAAGCCGAATTGAGACGCAAAACTGCATATATAATAAATCTAGTCAAGTTCTTGGCTACGCAGATGATATTGTGCTTCTCGGACGTAGAACGAGCGATATTAAAGATAGTCTCTCTCAGCTTGAAAGAAATGCTAAACGACTTGGATTATGCATCAACACCGGCAAGACTAAAGTGCTAACAACATCTAAGAACATACCTCCCGGAAATCTGGATACTGGCGACTACGAAGTGGAACGCGTGGAAAACTTCAAATACCTCGGGTCTGTAATAACATCGTCAAATGACATGCAGGCAGATATCAAAGCCCGTGTCTCTGCCGCATACAGAGTTTTCTACGCATACTCAAAACTTCTGCGATCAAAACATCTTTCGCGGTCGTGTAAACTCACACTTTACAAAACATTAATTCGACCTGTGCTTACATTTGGAAGTGAAAGCTGGACACTGACTTCCTCCGATTGTAGAATTTTATCAACATTCGAGAGGAAGGTCATACGAACAATTTATGGTCCATGTAAAGTTGCTGAAAATCAGTATAGAATCCGAATGAATCACGAAATCAGACAGCTTCTTGGAGGCTGCGATGTAATCGGATTCATTAAATCTAACCGGATCAGATGGTTTGGTCATGTAGAAAGGGCTCCATTAGAAAGAATGATAAAAAAAGCGTCCCAACAACAACCAGCTGGTGTTCGTCGAAGAGGAAGACCTAGACAACGCTGGCGTGATGACATCATCCAAGACCTTCGTGATATAGGATGTCGAAACTGGGGTCAACTGGTCATGGAACGAGATGATTGGAAGCTGGTGGCACAGACGGCAAAATCCCTTCATGGGATGTAAACGCCAGAGAGAGAGAATTAAGCCAAATTAAAAATTATAATTAATTTATTTTTGAATTATTTATGTAAAATAAAAGAATATTTTTAAAAATAGTGATTTTTTTATCCCGTTTAAGGTTAATGGAACATCGGTGGATTGGAGTTTTATTCCAGTGCCTTATTTTTTCCAAGGTTGCTATTTTACGTGTCGCTAAACGTACCGAATCCCCCCCACGTATATAAGCCACTAAAATTGAGAAAAATCTTTTCTCAAACTAAATATTATCATCTTCGATTTGAGAAAATATTTTTCTTAAAATGATAATGAATTGATTCAAAATGAAATATATCAGATCAATACCAAAAGTCACATACGATCATATCGATCAAAAAAATTCTTAAAATGATCAGAATTTCTTAAAATGAGCTTTTGGTTTCTCAACTTCTTCCGCTCAAATTCTTGAAGAAATACAACTCCATCTTAAATTGATACTTTTGGTATTGTTTTGATACAACAAGTTTATAAGCTTTGAGAATAATATCGAGAATAAAATATCAAAATAAGAAATTTGTTTATCATAATTAGTAGATTTATATCAACTCAAAAAAATAAACCAGAGTTCAATCTGATGCAGCATTTTATATCAATTTGAGAACTCATATTCTCGTCCATATATTGATATACAAAAATCATCAATTTGATGATTTTTTTATCAAATTTAACCCTTTTTTTCTCTCTGTGTAAGACAATTTCTTTTGCGAGTTACTGTTTTAGCATCTAAAGATGATAGAGATTTAGCAAGTTCTCTAATATTTGCTCCATCTCGATCGCGTATAGTTCTAAGAGTTGTTGGAGGTATATCTAGAGCTTTTGATATCTCAACAGCTTTCTCTCCATTCTCGAACCGTCGCAGAATGTTTAATTTCATTTCTAAAGTAATATTTTTTTTCGACTTTTTGGCAATTTTACCAGATGTTTTGTTTTTCCCAGTCATGCTTACGGTCTAAAAATTATAAATCACAATTAATAAATTGTTTAAGAAATTCATAAAAAATCACCTTTATTTTACAAGAAAATTTACAAAATTTTCAACTTTTTTCTTAAATTAACACTGTAATAAACGTACGATACAAAATTAAATTAATGAAATTGTTTTCACATTAAATTTAAAGTTGTTATCCTTTTCTTATTGGGAAACTTAAAAATTAAGTTTTGTTTAACTTTCGCGATAAACGACAACTTATTGCAGGAAAATATTAAAACAAACTAACGAAACACGACTACCGAAAAACAAAAGAAGAAATAAATAAACGGTAAATCCCCAAATAAACATTCTTAACAGAAATTATTAATAAAACAACCAAAATCTAATAACTTCATAGAAAAGAAATGGTACAAACCTGATGAAAGGGTGAATTCAGAATGTTGTTAAATAGTCGGAACGTAAAAATGTTTTACACAAAAAATCGAAAACATTTTAGAATAAAATTAATTAACGACGCAAATTGACGCAAACCGAAAATTGGTATATTTTTAAAAACGACGCAAGTTCGAAACAACGCAAAACGAAACGACGCAAAGCGAGGCCTAGGTGTATATTATCAAGAATATTAGAAAGAAACTCTAAATTTCAATATGACATATCTATTTTATTTTATATTTATAATTTTTACGAATACCTGCTGCAGTGGCCAAAGAAGTTTTACTTCAACAGCGTGTAAAGATTACGCACTTCATTTTTTTTTAATAAAATGTGTTGTGTAGTAGGAATTACAATATGTGTCACAATAACACATAAAAACCTTTTAAGACCAAGGTCCCACAACAACATACGTTCAAAGGTGTTGATGGACGTAAATCTTCCTTTTTTTTGTTTTTTTATATTTTTTGTTAAAGAATGGATAACTAAACAAAAAATCCTATCACTGACAAAATATGACATAGGCCAATATTTTATGATAGAACAAAGAAAATAAAAGTAAATTAAAAAGTAAATAGCAAATTTTGACAAAAATTTGCTGAAACAAAACAAAAAAGTAGTTGCCAATAATCCAGCCCACACATAGTTATATGAAGGCTCGTTTCTTCAAGGAAGCAATAGCGTATCATCATCAAGGATTATTTCACAGCTAAGATTGAGGGTGCTACCGTTGACTGAATACAGTTCATCCGCCACCACCCCTAAGATGTCGCATTGGCTAGTGATATCTCACTGCTATCGCCAGTGGTATGTGATATCTCACGTTAACTCGTATGTCAATAGTATATTATGAAAACTAAAATACAAAATATTTTACTTAAAAAGACGCAGTTTCCATATAAATTCATAAAGATTTAAATTTTCAAACCAGAGTTTACAATTTTACTTTATTCGAGCACTCATTTCAGTCCTTTGAAATAATATTCAAAAATTAAAATGTTCATAATTTGAATATCGTTCTTACTCGTTAGAGTAAAATTTTTGTTTTTTCGATTTTACTCCTTTGGAGCAGATTACATTTTCCTGTTCTTTCATTCGATTTGCAAAAGAACAAAATTAGTCATCCTTTATATGCATTTTTCTAACAATACATGAATAATTGAACGAATCATTTAAAGCATTTTACGTTGGAAAGCATCAAATTTGAAGCAAAAATAAAAGTTTTGAGTATTTGAAAGAAAATATTTATTTCAATTTAGTAGCAAGAATTATATTTTATTATTTTCACTCCTGTATGTGGGAGTGTTATATTTTTTTTAAGCTACGCACTCTGAAAGAACAAAGTAAAGAAGTGATATAAGTAGCGTTTCAAACTCTGTGTAAAACACACTTCAACTAGGTAGCTCAAAAGTAAAATTATTATTTTCTAATTTATAATTTTTTTTCTTAATAAAGAACAAAGTAAACAACATAAAAACTTGATAAATGGTATAGATTTTCAAAAGATAGAACGAGTACCTCTTATTCTTACAGAATACAGAAAAGATATTAATTATTTAGTAAAATTAAAATAAATTGTTTCAATTGTTTTGCAGTCCTTACTTGTGTAACAAAAGTTTTAAGCTACTATAAAAGGTAAATTTATACTAATTTTTAAAATTATATTTAAAAAGTTCTCCTGCAAATCAAGACGGATAGAAAACGTTTACGTAAATTCTCAAACGATATTGAATTGGACTATCCTTTTATAAAAAAATCAAAATATAACGACGCAAAAGTTTATTGTATTACCAATCGGAGTGAATTTGCAAATTAACAGTAGACATTATGATATTAAAAGACATATAGACACAGATAAAGATAAAAAAGCGTTGCTATAAGCCGCCAGCTCCAGTAGCATAAACAAGTTTTGTTGTTATTTTGTTTTCTTGTCGTTATTTAGCATTGAAAAAAAGTTAGTTGCAATTTGCGCTGATAACACGAACACCAATTTTAGTGGTGTCACGTCAAGGGGTGAAAATTGAAAAGCTTTAAAAGCTAAACACGAATTTAAACCAGAATGTATTGGGTATTTGATTCGCAGCCCATATTCTAAATAATGCAATAAGAAGTGCTGCTGATTTAAATTTCAGTGTTAAAAAAATTTGGATATTTTACTCTCTTTACTGGTTTAAGTTGAAGGAGTTTTGCGGCAAAAGTAATGTCGAACACAACCAACTTATTGGATACAGTGAAACTCGCTGGCTGGCGATAATTCCAGCACTAGAAAGAATTTTGAAAATGTACGAACCACTGCAAGCACATTTCCTAACGGTTGAAAAATGTCCAATTAAAATAAAAGAATTTTTTGAAGAGTTAAATAGTAAACAAATAGTAAAGGAAAGCATTAAATAGTAAATTTATGCACAATCTAGATAGCACGTTTTCACCGTCCCACTTTCTCGCAATAGAAATTCTAATTAGTTAGTATTTGGAAGAATGTTTGCATTTTGTCCCACATTTTAACGATTTGGCTCTGGTCAGTTTAGGATAGACATAACTCTCTCTCTCTCTCTTTGAGACAAAGAAAGGAAAACAAACAAACAAACAAAAAAACGATTCGACATAAGAGGAGTCACGTAGGGATTGCAATCCCGTGGTGTTTTATGGATCCTGGGACTACGTGACTCATAAATTTTAAATCCCGAGATGCCCGGGATCGTATAGAAAAGCGATCCTTTTTTTTTTTATACTGCACGATCTGCTGTCGTTTACAAATTCACTCTCTGAACAGTTACAAAGCAAAGATATAATAATTTCTAGCACAAGCGCTTTAATTAAAACTACTTTCTTGACGCTTAAACAATGCAGAGATGATACTAAATTTAAAATTATTTTTAACAAATGCAGGGATTTTGCAGAACTTTGTGGCATTCGCTTCGATGAAACGACACCAGAAGACAAAGTCTAGCAGAGTAACCAAGGTAGTTCAAAAGCATTTTATTTTTATTTCTAAGTCCATGCATTTAAATGCTTTTAAATATATGTGTGTATAAAAATGTGTATGTTATGTTTTACGAAAAAAATCTTTTTATGTCATTTAAATTCTCGCCCCCCCTAAGATTTTGGTGAAATGACGCCACTGTTCATAAATAGCTATTATACGAGTTAACGTGAGATATCACATACCACAAACAATAGCAGTGAGATATCACTAGCCAAGGTGACATCTTAGGGGTGGTGGCGGATGAACTGTATTCAGTCAACGGTAGTACCCTTAATCTTAGCTGTGAAATAATCCTTGATGATGAGACGCTATTGCTTTCTTGAAGAAACGACCCTTCATATAACTATGTGTGGGCTTTAATCTTTAAGAAAGACGGTGCGTCACAGAATCAAGGAATATGCAACCGGCTGGATTATTGGCAACTACATTTTTGTTTTGTTTCAGCAAATTTTTGTAACAATTTGCTATTTGCTTTTTAATTTACTTTTATTTTCTCTATTCTATCATAAAATATTGGCCTATGTCATATTTTGTCAGTGATAGGATTTTTTGTTTAGTTATCCATTCTTCAACAAAAAATATGAAAAAAAAAAAAACAAAAAAACAAAGATTTACGTCCATCAACACCTTTGAACGTATGTTGTTGTGGGACCTTGGTCTTAAAAGGTTTTTATGTGTTATTGTGACACATATTGTAATTCCTACTACACAACACATTTTATTAGAAAAAAAAAAAATAGCAGAGAAAAGAACACAAAATTTTCACAGAAAAGACCTATAGTACAAATATGAAATAAGTCAGAAATAAAGCACATATATTTATATATTTAATAATTTATATTTAAAAAAATTCACTTAAGTTTTGTTCTAGAGCGCTTTAGCGACTCCTTATAAATTGAAATACAAAACAAAAAAATATCGTTTTAACAACAGCCTGCTACAATTAATAATAATTTAAATTAAACCAATGCGGTACTGAGTTACTTTTACAAATTTACATAGTAACGACTACAGTTTGATTATTATAATGATTTCATTAAATAATTACGAAATTATTTAAATTTTTTATCAATTTATAATATTTAATAACAAATATCTAAAATTAATGGCTAATGTTGATATATCGTCTTTGAAATTATGACATTTTTTTCGATTTTTCGCTAGTTAGCGGACACTAATTTGTCAGACAGCTGTATCAGAGTATTATGCAATTAATTTGTAAACTGTAAAAAAAATTAGACATGTGGTAATCAATAAACAACCCCCCGTAGGGGTGTTGTTTATTGATTACCACATGTCTAATTTTTAGCGTGTTTAATTGTCTGTGATTACCACATGTCTAATTTTTAGCGTGTTTAATTGTCTAATTTAGCGTGTTTGAGTTGTCAAACTTGACATAAACAGACAATTTTTGTCGAACAAAGTTACCCTCGTTTTCTAAAACAAATTTCCACTCCTTTAATAAATAACAAAATTGTGGTAATAAATATACAAGACCCGGGAAATCGCTATGTTTCGGAGTTTTCCAAGCGAAAAAGCGGCCGAATCAAGGAAAATGGCCGGTACAAAAGTTGTAGGACTCAAACCTACACGAACCTACACGAAACCCACGAGGGCCTGGTGACTATACATAATTTTGGTTTTAAAAATCGGATTCGTATTCCAGGTTGAGGAAAAGTGTATATAAATTATAATTGTATACACACAATGCGTATATGTACATAAATTTCTTTTCTCGCCATAGAACGCATTACCGTATTCTACATTAATTTATAAGGAAAACGTTGTTTCGCTTAACATCGAGTGTTTAGTTTTACGAGCAAGATTCTGGAAGGAATTATGCTCGTTATGCGAGAGGTCACTGTAAATCACAGAAAATTTACAAGTTGTATAATCGTTTATTATAAAAAAGAAATGTCTAGACTTTGTATGTAAACTAAAAGGTAAGTTATTTGTAGAAATAAAGAAACTCTGCCACCTTAAGAAATATTTTATAAATAGTAATAAAATAAAATACAAAACATCATTTTTCAACACGACGGCACAAGGGTTACAAATCTAAAGAAAGTTATATGTAGATCTCCTCCCAGAAAACACATTTACGTCATTGTGACATCAAAATTACATCACGCTTAGTCACATCTTTTGTTAGATCTAGGCCAGTCCCTGCTATTGGCATATGAGTTAACGTGAGATATCGCATAACACTGGCAATAGCAGTGAAATATCACTAGCCAAGGTGATATCTTAGGGGTGCTGGCGGATGAACTGTATTCAGTCAACGGTAGCACTCTCAATCTTAGCTAATGAATATTCCTTGATGCTGGAACGCTGTAGCTTGCTAGAAGAAACGATATTTCATATAACTATATATCTGAGCTTTAATCATTGAAAAATATACTGCGTCCCATAATCAAGGATTATGCCATTAGCTGGACTATTGGCAAACCAATTTAAGTTTTGTTCGTGCAAATTTTTAAAACAAATTTGCTTTTCATCTCTTATTTTATTTTTATTTTCCCTATCCTATCACGAAATATTGGCCTATGTCATATTTAATATGTGATAGGATTTATGGTTTAGTTATCCATTATTTAACAAAACAATATTAAAAAAAAAAAAAAAAAACAGATTTGCGTCCATAACCATCCTTTGAACGCATGTTGTTGTGGGACCTTGGTCTTAAAAGGTTTTTATGTATTGTTGTGACACATATTGTAATGCCTACTACACATCACATTTTATTAAAAAAAAAAATATATCGTAAAACCATGACATAACAATAATGATATAACTATGACATAAATGTCTGTGTCTGTGGTGATATCATGCCATCATGGTAATATAAAAAAATTTCTGTAACTGCGAAGTAGGATAAAAGTGACGAAAACACTTACACGTTAGTCATTCATTACTCATTACTTACGCATTATTCCATACGCATTTTTTTAAAATACAAAGCACTAACTATGTGCGCAGAATTTTTCAAACAATATATATTTAAAATGGATATACCTATAGTGAAACTTAGCTAAATCATATTAAAGTCATATTTAAGTCCAAATTATGACATCATATCAAAGTCAAACACAAGAGATCAATATGCTGTATGATGTCATGAAAGCATCATATAAATGACCCTGTTATGGTCATGACGAGTGTTAGTTTTATGTCAAATTTACGTAACAACTACATCACATATATATGACGTTCGTGTTATGTCATATTTAGGTCAGAGCGGTGTTTTTCAAATAGAATAACATGAACTGAAGTTCGCGGGTTGTCACCTATATGTAAATCTACGTAAATCTAGTAAATAGAAAGCATCCTCAAATTAAAAAATTATAAAAACCATGACAACAATACTCAGTTGTTATTAAGGGTGAAAACAAAGGAATTGAGCTACAAATGATGAATTTTGGAGCGTTTTACATTAAGTGTGAAATTTTCAGATAGGAGAGCAGAATAAAGATGTAAAGCTCATTAAAATAAAGTAACAAACATTTAAGAAACTAGGGAATTCTCTTGGAAATGTCTGCGCTGCGTCATATAACTGATTACATAACTGATTACTGTTTGAATGGTTTTAATGTCAGAAAATAACTATAAAATTGTAAAACGTGTCTTTTTTATAAGGACAAGAGTAAGAATAAGATAGAAATTATTTGAATGACGCAACACCACACCACAAGCTTTTATAAAACAAATCTTCAAAATATATCGCATGAACCGATGCGTAGGTCAAAAAATGACTTACTTTCATTAAAAATAAAATATTTTAATTTGTATTTAACGGGAATTTGAGTTTTATCTTTCAAATCCCTCAATTAGGATTTATTAATTTATAGAAAAAAATAATTCCCAAGCTAAGTACCGTAAGCCAAGAATTGTAATTTTAGGTGAAATTGCACATATTGCTATAAATATTTAGAAATATTTTTGGTTTCAATCAGTCAAACAGTGAAATTCGTTGCAGAACTAGTGATTTTCAAAATGTTTCTAATTATTTTATTGCCAGTGATAGTATTGCTTACATTTTGTTTATTATTATGTGATATATGGAATAAAACTAAAATTGAGCATAAAATTCATAAAAAATTTCCATCGGAAAAATGTTATTTTCTAATTGGAACTTTAAAAAGTTTTTTTTTTAAATCAAGGTTTGAAATGTTTTATTAAAATTAATGATTTTTATTTGCCAGCTTTAACTTATTATTTTTATATAACATTATTGCACGACATTTTGGTGAAATGAAATACCATTGGGTTTGATGGTATGTTCGAGAAAGATTGCTGGTTGAAAACAGGTGATGAGAATGCAAGTCATTGCTAAATTTTGGTAGTTTAAAATAGATAAATAAATAAATGTTATCATGTTGTGTAATCGAGGTTTATCGATGAAAATAGCCGATAAAGCACATACGTCTGACTTTTAAGCCTCTACCAATCAAGAACGATGACTGACAATTTGATCAGAGACTTATAGGAGATGATAAAAAACGCCATCATAACCTTGTTTGAGTATAGTGTGTCTCACAATCATTTTTGGCTATAATTACCACGTTTATAATAATCTTCTAACCGTTAGCTATTAATTGTAGTACCCTTATTTCACAAGCGTGCTTACCAAAAAAATTTGGTGAAAATGTGATGTGCTTACCAAAAAAATTTGGTGAAAATGTGATGATTTTACTTAAACAGTTTGTCAAAACACAGGTCGACAACCTTTTATGTTTTACTATAAATTATTATTATTATTTGTGAATGTTCATTTAAACTTTAAACCCTTATTAACATAAAATTTTATAATTACAGCACTTCTTTTATATATAGCTAGAAACACAACACGGGCGAAACCGTCCGACGACGACGTTAGTAACATTAGAATACACAGAATACATACGTTTCAAACACAACAAAAGCGATAAACGAAAAAGTTTTTTTCGTCACAGAAAATTTAGATTCTATTTCTTATTTATCGCCGGCGATGATTATTGCCGGATCTCAATTTTATTTTTTTTTTTGCTGCAAGGGTAATTTTTAATGTTATTGTGACAGTGGCGCCAACTGAAAAATATGATTTTCTGATTTTTTTCGCGTTTCTGAGGTTGTAACGTTTTGTTTTGAGTTGTTAAATAAACTTAATTTTCAGTTTATGTTTAAAGTTCGGCTTTTATTCATTTATGTATATATTTTCATAATTTTTTTTGTATTTTATTTTTAAAATTAGTTATTAGTAGAAAAATTATTATATTTATTTATTAGTAAAAATTGGTTATTTCTAAAATTGAAATTTATTTTGACAAAGAACTAAATATTTTATATTGTAAGTTTATTTCGCCGGGAGTATAGTTATTAATTTTTTCTTTTGTATTTCCTCAATTAAAACCCCGTTTTCAATTTATATTAATACTTGTTATTTAATTGATCAATATATTTCAGTCTAGGCCCATCTTCAGGATCATTATATAAAAAATAACAACTATATCAAAATTGAAATAAAATAATTAAATGACATTTATATAAAACAAAGTTTGATATATTGACAACCAATTTTTAAGTTAATTTTAACAGTTATCTTACACATAGTTTATATATCAAACTTTGTTTTATATAAATGTCATTTAATTATTTTATTTCAATTTTGATATAGTTGTTATTTTTTATATAATGATCCTGAAGATGGGCCTAGCCTGAAATATATTGATCAATTAAATAACAAGTATTAATATAAATTGAAAACGGGGATTTAATTGAGGAAATACAAAAGAAAAAATTAAATATTTTAGTTTATAATCAAACTTGCAATTTTATTTTTGACAGCTTTTCACACTGACGTCTTTGTTGTGGTTACAACAGCGAAATTGTAGACGATTTTTTTTAACGTCCGACGTTATCGTCCGTGTTGTGTTTCTACCTTAAGTTTGACAGCGAAACAATATACGAATTTTATGAATAAACTCACGAGATTGAGTTAATTGAAGCTTTGTTCATTCATTCATTTATTCATTGTTCATTTTTAAAACTTTCTGAAATGGTTATAAAAGCCGTACTGAAATTTAAACCATACTAATTTTAAAATGTCTATATATCCAAACAAACGATTGTCAATAAAAGCCCTAATTTTGAGCTGGTTGACAGATTTGCACAAATTGAACCATCATTGGATGAAATAAATTCTATTAACTTTTATTATTTACAGAACAAGCATTTGAATGGCTACGAAACTCAACCAAAAAATTTAAAACGTCTTACGCTATGTGGGCTTGGGGATATCTTGTGTTAAATATAATAAATGCCAAAGATGCAGAAATTATTCTGTCAAGTACTCGATGTTCTGCAAAAGGTTTTCAATATAAATATCTACAACCGTTTATAGGAACAGGGTTGCTATCAAGCAGCAACACCAAATGGAAACAGCGACGAAAAATACTTACCCCACCATTTCACTTTTATATTTTAAAACAATTCCAGAAAATTTTTCTGGAACATTCGAATCAATTAATCGAAAATATGAAAGTTAATACGAATAAATGTCAAAATGTTGAATCACTTATATCACCATTAGTCCTAAACATAATTTGTGGTTAGAAGATATATTTTCAACAGCAAAAATTAAAATGTTAGATTAAATCTTTTTTATCTACAGAAACAGCAATGGGTGTGAAACTCTTTCCAGGAATTGAGGCTCATAACTATCATAAAAGAATCAAAGCTGTTGCTGCAGCATTATTAAATCGTTTATTACGACCTTGATTGCATTTTTCGATATTATATAGAATACTAGGAGAACAGTCAAAACTTCAAAAATTTATAAGACCAATTCACAAATTTAATGATGAAGTTATTAAAAAAAGACGTCATATGCTGTCAGACAATGTCATTTCAACCGTTTTAAACAATGATGGAAATATGTATGAAGTAGTTATTGCTGGTCATATATACCTGATTACTCATGAAAGTTTTTTTATTTATAATTTAGATACACTACTCAAAAACGTTGATATGCCATGCTCGATACGCTTTTAGTGGCAGAAGCTAAAGGAGAGGCAATCGATAACGAAGGAATACGGGAAGAAGTTAATACATTTTTGTTCGCCGGCCATGATTCTTCATCATTAACTCTCACTTTCATACTTCTAATGCTTGCTGAAAATGTTCAAATCCAAAACGAACTGTATGAAGAAATTTTTGAATATTCAAAAACTATCAATAACCCCGAATTTGAAATTAATGAGTTAAACAATTTGAAACTATTAGATCGCATTATAAAAGAAAGCATGAGATTATTTCCGGCTGCTCCATTCATATCAAGAACATTGTACGAAGATACAAAATTCAGTGAGTCTTCATAGTTTAACGTGAAATCGAAACTATTTTTTTTCAATTTTTCAGATGGATTAATACTACCACCTGGAACTATAATACAATTGCATATATTTGATATTCATCGAGATCCCGAACAATATCCAGATCCTGAAAAGTTTGATCCCGATCGTTTTTTGCCCGAAAACATAGAAAAACGACATCCATATTCTTATATACCGTTTAGTGCGGGACCGCGTAACTGTATCGGTCAAAAATATGCTTTACTTCAAATGAAAACTATTCTGAGTAAAATAGTCATAAATTATAAAATAGAACAAATAACTAAGCAAAGTGAAATTATTTTTATAGCAGATATAGTTTTACGCTCAAAAAATCCAATTTACGTAAAATTCAATTTAAGATAAATTAAGAATGGAGCGGATTAATGGAATTCAGAAATAAATCTATTTTTTTAATTAGAAAGACACTATTGAAATTAGTGGGTTTCCATTTAGGGAACATTTAGATCACCAATTAACAATAATATTAAAAATGTTTATGAAAAATTAAATATTTGGTTCTATTTATTCACATTTCATATTTATATCATTATTTCACTTATTCGCTTCATTAGATTGATTCAAATCAGCAGCCAAATTTTGTAATTGTGAAGCGGTGAAGTGATAAGTTTTTTAATGAAAAGAAACGAAGAAATTTTTATCACTTCACCGCTTCACAGTTACCAAATTTGGCTGCAGGCCCGGAATTAGGAAATTATTACGAACTCTCGAGTTTTGAATTCTCCTTTCAACGAAGTTGTTCATTATTTTATTTTAGAAAAATTCGTAATTCCGCCAAAACTTTGTTCAATATTTTAATTATAAATAATATCAATGTAGGAGTGACGTGAGTAATTCATTATGTGTTAAGAAAATTTCAAATATATATATAAACATATTTAATTTTTTAATAATTGAAAATTGTAGCACCAATTACTTTTACTCACTTAATTAACAATAAAACAATTGAAAAAAAAATCTTTTTGTTTCTTGAGAAGAAAATTATTAATTTAAACAATCTTTATATTATTAACTTCTTTTATCATCCCTTACCGGTTTCGAACTCTGTGAGTTCATTCACAAAGGGTTTACAACTGTTGTTGTAAACCTTTTGTGAATGAACTCACAGAGTTCGAAACCGGTAAAGGATAATAAAAGAAGTTAATAATATAAAGATTGTGAGTAATTAAGTGAGTAAAAGTAATTGGTGGTACAATTTTCAATTATTAAAAAATTAAATATATTTATATATATATATGAAATTTTCTTAACATATATTTTAATTAATTTCACAAAACTTATAATAATTTATAATTGTACAAAAAATCCACGATATTAATTATTATCAATTAATTTTGATAACCAATATTGATGATTTATTTTTTGAAAACATAACCAAACAGTAGGCACTATTTTTAAGTTTCCGTTCGAGCAAAACAAAAACAAACTAAACACGTATATTATTTCCTCTTTCGAATCCAATCACCAACTCTTCTTTTAAAAAATCGAACCAAGCAAAACGAAAAGTACTAGCTTCATATTTCTATTTTTCTTTGTTATTTCGTTTATTATGCACAATGTGTTATTAGGCAAAACCAAAGTTAAAAACGCTCCTTATATCTCTCCTTTGCTCCGTTCTTTCGGAGCAGGTAACTTAACAAAATATAGCACTCCCGAAAAATACGAATTTTCTTATTCTACATATGGAGTGAACTTCTACTTCTCACATTCTGCATATTTTTTTTTTTTTTTTTAATAAGAAGTGTTGTGTAGTAGGAATTACAAAATGTGTCACAACAACACATAGATACCTTTTAAGACCTAGGTCCCACAACACCATGCGTCTTGAGGTATAGGTGGACGCTTTTTTTAAATCTTTGTGGATTGAAGGCACTCGAGACTATTGATTCGGGCAAAGAATTCCATGTGTACGATGTACGCACAAAGAAATCTCTTTGCATTCGATTACTATGACAGTGAGTAATCTCGACAGTTCGACCGCCCGCACAAACCGATTGACGAGTAAAACTGGGAAAAACATATGTCTGAGGCATTATGGACCTGATTTCATCCGAGCACTGCTGGTGACGATATTTATAAAAAACAACGAGATCAGCAACAGTGCGACGATGTTGCAGGGAATCAAGACCTAATGTTAAATCTCGATCACCAACAATTCGTATAGCTCGCTTTTGAACAGAGTCCAAAAGAGCCAGGATAGTAACAGATGCAGCGCCCCAAACTTGACAACAATACTCCATACAGGGACGAATACAGGACTTATAAATGTGGAGTAATTGATGCGAGGTAAAATATTTTTTACATCTATTGAGGAGGCCGAGTTTTCTTGACGCGCTCTTTGCCATGGCCATTATATGATCGTTCCAGAGTAAGTCATTGGATATTGTGACTCCCAATAAACGAATGCTTTCACATTCGTCTATTTGGTCGTCACACATATTAATTGAAATATCGTTGGGAAACTCGGTCTTTGATCTGGAAACAATCAATAGCTGTGTTTTGGTGGAATTAAAATTGACCAAATTTTTGTCACCCCAATCGGCGACTTTTTTTAGGTCCTCGTTTACATTTATGGCAGCGTCTCTCCGGACGGGAATTATTCGTTCATGCATTTTACCCTTTGAAGATAGGGGGACGAATGACTTGTGCAGTGTACTATCATCTGCAAAACTATTTATTGGGTTACTGGTGATTTGTAACAGTTCGTTGATATAAATTAAAAATAAAGTGGGAGATAAAACTGAGCCTTGGGGTACACCAGCGTTAATTAATTTGAGCTCAGAAGAAAAGCCATCTATAGATACCGAGATGTATCGGTTAGACAGAAAATTTTGAATCAAATTCACGACTGCGGGATGAAAACCGTACGCAACGAGCTTGTTGATCAAGTTGGCATGCCAAATTCGATCAAATGCTTTTGAGATGTCTAATGCGATCACGTACGTTTCACCACCTTTCTCAAGTATGCTATTCCAAATATGTGACACATAGTTCAATAGATCGGTTGTTGATATGGAATGAAAATAAAATAAAATTGAGTCCAAAAGAGTGATATCAAAACAATAAAAATTTTACTCATTACGAGTAAGAACGATATTAAAAATATAAAAATTTTAACTCGTGAATATTATTTTGAGGAGTGAAAGGAGTTATACTCAAACAAAATAAAATTGTAAGCGCTGGACAAAATTATTAGAAGAATCGAATACATAAAAGCTTGATAACCTGGTCTATTTGAATTTTGAATTGATGATAAAAGTACAATCCAGTACAATCCAGATATTGAATGACAGTTCTTTCAAATATTTATCATTTAGAACAATTTGTTTTTAATTTTGAACAGTAAATTTCATTTTATCATTTTGCACTTAGGGAATCATATTTTAGTACAAATGATAATGTAAAAATGAAAACAAAGGATCAAAAATGGAACGAACTTATCATTTATTATTGCACCACTGTATTTTTAGGGATTTAGACATCAATGCATTCAATACAGTTGTATTGAATACATTGATTCACATAGAAGAAAGTTGTTTAGACAAATGAAGTTTTACAGGTTAAACAGAATCGTGACAGTGGCGAGAAAATATAAATAAAAAGACGATCAGTTGTATTGAATGCATGAACTTTAACGGGTTAAACAGCTTTGTAACATTTCGGAGGTGTTGATGGATGCCCATTTTTTTTTAAATTTATTTTTATATTTTTTTGAAGGCTGGATAACTGAATAATAAATCTTATCACATATAAAATATGAAAAAAGTTAAAAGGAAAACAAGTGGTAAACAGCAAATTTGTTTTAAAAATTTATAGGAACATCATTAAAATTGGGTTGGCAATAATCCCACTAGTGGAATATTTCTTGAATATATGACGCACAGCGCACTTGAACATGTGACGTCTTCCTCAATAATTTAAACCCATCCATAAAGCTACGTGAAGGTTCGTTTTTTCGAGCAAGCACTAGTGTGTCATTATCAACGAAAATGTCATAGCTAAGACTGGAGTGCTACCGTTGACTGAATACAGTTCTTGAAACTGACTGAGTACAGAACACTGTATCGTGTACATCAAACAGTGTAAATAATTAGATTAACAAAGTAAAGATTAAGTTTATTACCTAACGGTAAAGTATTATACTTTTTTACAAAGACTTGAACTAAATATTTTTTTTATTATTAGGAAAAAAACTCGGTCTCCTAAATAGATGCAAAAAAATTTTCACTCCATACCAATTTCTCTTTGTTTATAAGTCCTATATTCGTCCCTGCATGCCGTACTAATGTCAAGTTTGGGGGTGCTGCTTCTGTTTCCATCTTGGCCCTCTTGGACTCTGTTCAAAAGCGGGCTATACGAATTGTGGGTGATCGAGATTTGACATCAAAACTTGATTCCCTACAACGTCGTCGCACTGTTGCTGACCTCGTTGTTTTTTTACAAATATCGTCATCAACAGTGCTCAGAAGAAATCAGCAGCATCATGCTTCAAACTTATCCTTACCTCCGTTCCACTCGGCAATCAGCTAGCGCAACCAGTCAAACGGTCGAGATCCCGCGCTGTCATACTGGCAGATCACAGAAAGACTTCTTTGTCCGAACTGCGTACAAATGGAATAGTTTGCCGGCATCCATAATCTCAGGTGGTTTCAATCCGCAGAGGTTTAAAAAAAGCGTGCATCAACACCTTAAAGCGCAAGTTGTTGTGGGACCTACGTCTTAAAAGGCATTTATGTATTGTTGTGATACATATTGTAAACCCTATAACACAACACCTTTTCTTTAAAAAAAAAAAATTATTAGATTCCTTTTACAATAAACTAACGAACTATTTATTGTGGCCAGAAACCTGGTTTTTAATTTATTTTATTTCTTGTTAATAATAAAAAATTATTTGAAAGATTTCATCAACAAACAAACAGCTGTATCTATAAAATATGCTCGAACCAAGACTTTTTCAACTTCGAGAATCTTTAATACAATGCAAGTGGAACTGTATAAGCTCGATGCAGTAAGTTTTAGAATGCGTCAGGTACGACGAAGGCGGTTTATCTAAACTCAGCTCAACAACCATTGAAAGAAATTCAAACAGAAAATTATTTAATTAAAAATACTTTTAATTTAAAGGATAATAAAGTTTTATTCATTTTTAATTACAAAAATAATTCAAACTTAAATGTTAATTTGTTATTTTTGGTGAAATGGCAAATTTGGAAAGATGTGTATGTATATAAAGAAATATTTCCAGTTTCACTTAGTCAAACAGTGAAATTTTTCTAAAAATTTTGTTCACTTTAAAATGTTTCTAATTATTTTTTTGCAAGTGATAGTGTTGCTAACATTTTATTTATTATTATGCGATATATGGAATTATACTAAAAGGGAATATAAGATTCATAAAAAATTTCCAACTGAGAAGTGTTGTTTTCTAATTGGAACTTTAAAAAGTTTTTTATTTTTAAATCAAGGTTAGTAAATGTGTTTTTTAAAATAGGGTTAAGAACTAAGATTATCTGAATCATAAAGTTCAACTAGATTTGTAATAGGATAAACTGATTTTCATTTGATATTTTAATCGATAATCTGCAAAAAACGAATTAAAGGCAACTTAGTTTTATACAAAAGTCGACTTCCGTTGTAAATTCTTCAAGTTTATTTTACTACCATCAATTAAATTTCAAGTACTTTGATAACTATACCGGAACAATTGGAACTACTATAATTGTTGTTAATTGTGCACTGATTTGTAAATTAACAACTCACAACATTTTTAGTAAAAACGACAAACAATCAACGTTGATAAAAGATTTGCCAGTAAAAACTTTTAGTGTAAATAAAGAAGCATGGGTCAGATTTATACAAAGATTGCGATATAAAGATTGCACAATATAAAGCTGATAAGGGAAGCTTGAAGATAAAGTAATTCTCTACTAAATAATTTTATATTACTTCGGTTTGAAAGACCAAGTATTACATTCTCGAGCCAAAATTGAAATTCTTACCCCCACTTTTTTAGCATTTATCGACGTTTTAGGACCTACTGATTCTAAAAAAGCAAAAAAAAATGATTGTCTGTCTGCCGGCCGGCCGGCCGTCACAACCTACGAAATCTAGAAAACGGGTGGACGGATTTCAAAAATTTTGGTTTCTAAAAATAGGTTTATTCAATGGAAAGAGCCAAGGTCGCTGTGTTCGAAAACTGTACCGAAAGTGTGTCAAAAAAATCGTCAAGTGTGTCAAAACAAGGAAATTTGCACACTGAAAAAAAAAAAAAGTTCATGACAACCTCATCTCGAAGTTGGCAGTTTATTATTCATGCAAAGAAAAATTATTTGCAATCAATTTCACTGTGATTGAGACAACTACACGATAACATTTGCCTAACAACACAATGAGGTTTATTTAAAATATAAAGTGTTATATCCAATATAACAGTAGTTGAATTGAATAAAGACAATAACTATTTCCCTAAAAAAAATTTTCTTTGACCTTATATCATGAATTTTTCATTTTAAAGTTTAAGTATTTGAGATTAATTGAACTATATTTTATTTTCACATAAATATTTCGTGTGATTGTCTCAACTTCATCGATTTATAATCAGTGGCGTAGCTAGCATGGGTGGCACCCGGGGCGGATATTGTGGTGTCACCCCAAAAATAAAAACGGTCAATCTTATATATTAATACGCTAGATCAAAACTTTGTGGAGCCTAAGGCTTTTTTATTCGCAGATGGATTCATTTCAAATTTTCACAGCTAACTAATATCAGTGTAACCTAATAATCGGATTCGGACATATTTTCTTTTTTATATATTAGCGAACAACGAACAACAAAAACGAAACTTAAAAATTTATTTTTTTTCTAAAATCATTCATTTCAGTCGTCTTTTGTCTTTGAACAAGGACGGTTTTCGATATTATTTCGATTATTTTGTTTATTGATATAAAGATATTTGCATAATATTTTTCTTAGTTTTCTTATTATAGGAAGGCTATTATTTTGAAAACGTACATTTTTTTGTTGATTTTTAAATTTTTGATTTTTAAAAAATCTGAAATTTTGATATTTTGTTGATATTGACGAAAGGAAAAAAGTTATTTCTGCTTTTATTTTTTGTGTACTCTGAATCGGAGTTATGCGCGGTTGAATTTTTGAGGCTTTTTCAAGGAGTTTTGGTATTGATGTCAATGTTTTGTGAATAGGTGCCACAAATTTCATCCGACTTAAGTATATTTTTGCAAGTAAAAAGAAAAATAACTGAATAATTGAAACTAGGGGGGCCCGGCGTGCTTCGCTACGCTTATAAATACAGTTTTTGCGTAGACATTTTGTTGACGTAGAAGCAATGATTTCAAAAAGTGGTAATGAGAAATGCTAGCATGTAATTTTTAATTTTTCTTTTTAAATATGTGAATGAAAAATAATCAAAACTCTAGCTGATCAGTTCGGATATATGAAAAATTAGCGATCAAATAAGTTAGTGATCAAATAAGCTTACTTGAAAACTTATTTGATCGCTAATTTTTCATATATCCGAACTGATCAGCTAGAGTTTTGATTATTTTTCATTCATATATTTAAAAAGAAAAATTAAAAATTATATGCTAGCATTTCTCATTACCACTTTTTGAAATCATTGCTTCTACGTCAACAAAATGTCTACGCAAAAACTTTATTTATAAGCGTAGCGAAGCACGCCGGGCCCTCCTAGTAATAATAAAAAGCCGATAAACGTAATTTATAATTTTTTTTAATTAATACAAATGAGCATTATTATTATAAGCCCGCAAGTAATTTTTAACTAATTTTAATTTGCTGAAACTCCTCTCACACGAAGCCACTGATACGCAAATAGTCATAAATAACTAAAAAATCCCATTCTACGATGAATTTCAAAAAGTCTAGGTACACCCAGTTAGAAACTGTAACATTGGCCGCTTTTAAATGCCTCCTCACCCTTTGTATCTCTATGAGGAGTTCTGTTGCCAATACCGCATCATAAAAACCAGTAAATTTTGATACCGATAATTTTAACTCTTCACTGTTCGCCAAAAGCTAAGTGTTTTTCTGCACAACCTCGAACAATGAAGCTAAATGAAACATGTAAAAATGGCTTCCACTGATGAGTGTTGACCGTATAAATTAATTGAATGATCTTTGCAGCCCACAAAAATTGCTTTGTTATTTTTTGCTTTAATAATAGCTTGCACTTCTCCATGTATACTACTCATAACAGCTGCATTATCATAACCTATGGGAGCGACAATTCATAACATCTATGCCATCATTTTCAAGATTTTTACACTGAAAAAACATGTCCTATTTCCAATCGAAATGCAGTTGTCTCAACCTCCCCGTGCGGGCAGATATGGCGAATCGAAATATGAGATTGATTCAACAACCGTACAATGGTAAGCCGATGCAGTTGAGACAATCACATGAAATATTTATGTGAAAATAAAATATAGTTCAATTAATCTCAAACACCTAAATTTTAAAATGAAAAATTCATGATATGGCCAAAGAAATATGTTTTCATGGAAATAGTTATTAACTTTATTCAACTACTGTTATATTGGATAGCACTTTATATTTTAATTACACCTCATTCTGTTGTTAGGAAAATGTTACTGAGTACTGAGTAGTCGTCCGAATCACGCTGAAATTGTTTGTAAATATCTTTTCTTTGCATGAATAATAAACTGCCATCTTCGAGATGAGGTTATCACTACTTCAATTTTTTTTCAGTGTAAGAATTTCATCGCTTAAATCAGCGGCTTTTTTCCATGTAAAGGAAAAAATCCAAGGAATACTTCCTTGATTTCCACTTTACTACCATCAATTTTCACATAACCAATCACTTCTGACATTTGATCAATATGTGAAATGTCAGGTGTGCTATCAAACATAATTCCAAAATATTTAACCGATTTAATTTCGTTGACAAGCTTAAACTTTACGTGGATCGCTAAAACATTTATGAACTCAAATTGTATATCTGGTGACAAATATGATACTTTTGGTGATTTGCCATGCTCCAAATTAAAAATGTGTTCTTTTAACACTACATCATACTTTGACAATAGTTTGGTTAGTTCTAAGAAATTGCCTTTATTTGAAGAACTTTGTCCTTCATCATGTCCATGAAATGCTGGGTTTTGTTTAGATAAAAACAAAGTGACTTCAGTCTAGTTCGGAGTTCAACACTGAATCGGTCAAGACATTCCAACATGTCCTTTTTAAGTTGAGCTCTCAGTGTCAGTCCAACATCAGGTGCAAACTCACCACCCGCTCGTTTTTTGCGTTTTTATGACGAATTCGGCTTTCCATTGGAATGTCATAGTCCTCCGATTTTTTCGCAGCAAGATCTATTGCCTCTTCTACAATGAGACTTCGTTATAAATTGACTCTATTTTTGTAGCTAATTGATCAATATTCAAGCCCGTGCTTTGCAATCCAATCTGAGCACAGATATTATTTCTCTTAGAATATCATTCCAAAACAAAAGATAGCAAAGAAACGAAAAATTACATGCTGCATTGATAAGGTTCTGTGCAGCGCCTCTAGTGTCTACATTTTCTTGTTGTACACTTAACTTCTCAATTTCAGCCACAATCTAATCAAAATTTTCGGCCAATACTTTTACTGCAGCATAATGAGCACTCCAATGCGCTGTTAAGAGTATTTTAACAGTTGCTTTGTTGTGTTTAGCAAGTACTTCCCAGCGGCTAGTCGAAGCAGAAAAACATGTAAAAATGGCTTCCACTGATGAGTGTTGACCGTATAAATTAATTGAATGATCTTTGCAGCCCACAAAAATTGCTTTGTTATTTTTTGCTTTAATAATAGCTTGCACTTCTCCATGTATACTACTCATAACAGCTGCATTATCATAACCTATGGGAGCGACAATTCATAACATCTATGCCATCATTTTCAAGATTTTTACACTGAAAAAACATGTCCTATTTCCAATCGAAATGCAGTTGTCTCAACCTCCCCGTGCGGGCAGATATGGCGAATCGAAATATGAGATTGATTCAACAACCGTACAATGGTAAGCCGATGCAGTTGAGACAATCACATGAAATATTTATGTGAAAATAAAATATAGTTCAATTAATCTCAAACACCTAAATTTTAAAATGAAAAATTCATGATATGGCCAAAGAAATATGTTTTCATGGAAATAGTTATTAACTTTATTCAACTACTGTTATATTGGATAGCACTTTATATTTTAATTACACCTCATTCTGTTGTTAGGAAAATGTTACTGAGTACTGAGTAGTCGTCCGAATCACGGTGAAATTGTTTGTAAATATCTTTTCTTTGCATGAATAATAAACTGCCATCTTCGAGATGAGGTTATCACTACTTCAATTTTTTTTCAGTGTAAGAATTTCATCGCTTAAATCAGCGGCTTTTTTCCATGTAAAGGAAAAAATCCAAGGAATACTTCCTTGATTTCCACTTTACTACCATCAATTTTCACATAACCAATCACTTCTGACATTTGATCAATATGTGAAATGTCAGGTGTGCTATCAAACATAATTCCAAAATATTTAACCGATTTAATTTCGTTGACAAGCTTAAACTTTACGTGGATCGCTAAAACATTTATGAACTCAAATTGTATATCTGGTGACAAATATGATACTTTTGGTGATTTGCCATGCTCCAAATTAAAAATGTGTTCTTTTAACACTACATCATACTTTGACAATAGTTTGGTTAGTTCTAAGAAATTGCCTTTATTTGAAGAACTTTGTCCTTCATCATGTCCATGAAATGCTGGGTTTTGTTTAGATAAAAACAAAGTTATATCCAATAATCTTGATAAAAGATGTTTCCACTTCTGTTTTTTATTATATATTAATTGCAAGGCTGCGTCTCGTATCGTTTTATGAATTTTTAACCTCATTTCCAAAGTTTTCCACTTTTCAACATTCTCCAGATGTTCATTTGAAGTTTCATGGTCGGCCACTTTGGGATTTAGTTTCCACCGCTTCTGATATCCAGTAGTAAATGTTGATTTTGTATTATTATTATTGGTGACAGCAAATACACGACAACAGAAGCAATACAGGATGCAAGTTATTATTTACAGGAGAATAAACAATCCATGGCCGTAGAATTTTTTCACCATTATTCATCATTTTATAAAACCATTCTTTAGAAAGATGGCGAACATCACCTTTTATGTCTAACCCGTGTCTAGATACAGTAACAAACGACCCTTCTCTATTTTGAAAATGTTCACTTTCTTTTTTTATGATTTCAATGCGAACATTACCAGAGACGAGTATATTCCAATGTGATACATCTCTTAAGTCCTGAAGTGATTCACCCATGCAAATACTGTCTTCGATAGTAGAAGCATTAGCGGCATTATCACTGTCATTTTCATTATTCCTTTCTAATTTGTCATCATAGGTTATCATTATTAATTCTGTATTGTTGTTGTTACTTTCCGAAGATGAGCCAATATTCTCTGAAACATTCGTTGCATCAACGTGATAATCAGTTTCTTTTGATGAACCTTGGATATCATCGAGTTTTGTAACATATTTATAGATTTGGTCTTTCTCTGCTGGAACCAACTTTTTCTTTAAAAAGTATGAACTCCTCGTGGCATATTTATTTTTTGGGATATTTGCTAAACGAAATCTAAAAAAATATTTTTAATTATAGTATAGGTATCAGCAAAGCATTAATTCTAAATATATTTGTAGGATACATAATAGGTACATAGTTCATAATAAGTACACTGTGTTAACGACTAAATACATCGCCAAGAAAATTAGTTTATTTAAATTTCCTTGTAACAACTTATATTAAATAATATTTGATAAAATGGTATATACAAATCATAGCCTAATAATATAAGGAACTATTTAAAAAAATATAAGTATGAAATCCTAAAAGATATTTTATATAAAGAATTGAAACCAAAATTAAATATCCACACTGAAAAAAAAATTGAAGTAATGACAACCTCATCTCGAAGTTGGCAGTTGATTATTCATGCAAAGGAAAATTATTTGCAAACAATTTCACTGTGATTGGGACAACTACACGATAACATTTTCCTAACAACAGAATGAGGTTTATTTAAAATATAAATTGTTATATGCAATTTAACAGTAGTTGAATAAAGATAATAACTATTTACCTGAAAAAAATTTTCTTTGGCCTTATATCATGAATTTTTCATTTTAAAGTTTAAGTATTTGAGATTAATTGAACTATATTTTATTTTCACATAAATATTTCGTGTGATTGTCTCAACTTCATCGATTTATAATTGTAGAGTTGTTGAAGCAATTTCGTAGTTTGATTCGCCATATGTGACCGCACGGTGAGGTTGAGACAATTGCATTTCGATTGGAAATAGGACATGTTTTTTTCAGTGCAATTAGAATCATGCTCAATAATTTACAAAATCAAATGTGATTTTTGTGAAAAATTTTACATCGGGAAAACCGGAAAATGTTTTAAAGACTGATTTAAGGAATACCTTCCTAAGAAGAAAAATAAACAAAACTTAAATTTCATTTTTGCAAACCATTTACAAAGTTAATAACAATAGCTACACCACTTTTAAAAAAAAATTGAAGGCTTTACATTTATGTAGCCAAGGATCTTTAAAATAATCACTTGATGAGTTTGAAATTTCCAAGGGATTTAAAACCCAACAAAATGTAATTTTAAATGATAAACTTTCATTTATTTCAAATATGTAAATATATAAAACTGAAAACAAACAGTATGAGTATGTATCAACCTACAAAAATTTGCAAAACTGCAGTAATTGCATAACTGCCATTTTATTCCACAGTAATTATTTTTGTGTCCATTGAAAAACGATCTATTTCAATTTATTCTTTGAGTTTCAAGATAAAGGAAAAAAAAATTATTTTGAGATCATTTAAAAACACGGTAATTTGATTGCTTGTTAGTTTCCTTAGGTGTTTGCAATTAATTTGTTTGAAATGTAAAACATACATATATTAGGTAGTAAGGTTAAGCGGATATTTTAGAAATAATTTTGGAATAGAGACATTGTAACTCAAGGGTGCCACCCTATCGACAAAAGGTGCCACATTATCGACGTAAACCACTTTTCCTATACATTATTCAGCATATGTGTTTTCAGACCTGGTCATTAAATAATCATGCTTGCATACTAAATAATATATCGTAAAAAGCGGTCAATATGGTATCTATAGAAATATTCAAAGTTATTGAGTAATTGTGGTGATGGAATTCAATGCTCAACATGTTGATTCGATTAATTTTGTTAAAATTTTATTTCACGTAATAACTCAAAAATTTTAAAAAGTAGAATAGATTCTTTTTGAACCAATAACACATTTATAGGACACATTTATAAGTTATCACAATTTATAAATTAAAATTATATGGATAACCTGGTGAAAATGGTTTCTAAGTGATTTATCGTTGAAAACATGTGATGGTTTGTTTAAGTTTTTTACGTTCGGGTGTCACCCCAAAACGGTTTCGAAGTGATTTATCGTTGAAAACAAGTGATGGTTTGTTTAAGTTTTTTACGTTCGGGTGTCACCCCAAAACGGTTTCGAAGTGATTTATCGTTGAAAACATTGTGATGGTTTGTTTAAGTTGTTTACGTTCGGGTGTCACCCCAAAACGGTTTCGAAGTGATTTATCGTTGAAAACATTGTGATGGTTTGTTTAAGTTTTTTACGTTCGGGTGTCACCCCAAAACGGTTTCGAAGTGATTTATCGTTGAAAACATTGTGATGGTTTGTTTAAGTTGTTTACGTTCGGGTGTCACTCCAAAACGGCTTCGAAGTGATTTATCGTTGAAAACATTGTGATGGTTTGTTTAAGTTTTTTACGTTCGGGTGTCACCCCAAAACGGTTTCGAAGTGATTTATCGTTGAAAACATTGTGATGGTTTGTTTAAGTTGTTTACGTTCGGGTGTCACCCCAAAACGGTTTCGAAGTGATTTATCGTTGAAAACATTGTGATGGTTTGTTTAAGTTTTTTACGTTCGGGTGTCACCCCAAAACGGTTTCGAAGTGATTTATCATTGAAAACATTGTGATGGTTTGTTTAAGTTTTTTACGTTCGGGTGTCACCCCAAAACGGTTTCGAAGTGATTTATCGTTGAAAACATTGTGATGGTTTGTTTAAGTTTTTTACGTTCGGGTGTCACCCCAAAACGGGTGACACCCGGGGCGGACCGCCCCCCGCCCCCCCCTAGCTACGCCTCTGTTTATAATTGTAGAGTTGTTGAAGCAATTTCGTAGTTTGATTCGCCATGTGTGACCGCACCGTGAGGTTGAGGCAATTGCATTTCGATTGGAAATAGGACATGTTTTTTTCAGTGCATATTTTTGTCTTAAAAACGTTTATTTTAAGTGATTACGAATAGAAACATTGAATTTGAAGAAATTTTGATGGTCGGGATTGGCATGTGCGGCCAAAAGCTAGATTACTGCATTATAAATTTGTCAAAAAAGTGTTGTCAAGTGTCTCAAAAGAAAGATTTTTATTTATTATTTTACACAATTTTTTGGAAAAAAATAAAATCAATTATTTGTATGACATGAAATTTTATTTTATTATTACTTAGGTTCTTAATTATTGAAAATTATTGCATTATAAGTTTGTCACAAAAATGTTGTCAAGTGTGTCAAAAGAAAGATTTTACTTCGGTTTATTTATTTTTTTACCCAATTTTTTGGAAAAATAAAATTAATTATTTGGAGGACATGAAATTTTATTATTGAGAATTATGGCATTATAAGTTTGTCAAAAAAATAATGTCAGAACGAATGGTTTTCATTTCTTTTTTAAGAAAATAATAAAATTCGTTATTTGTATGAAATGAAATGAAAATGATAATATTATTATTCAGAATTTTATTACATTATAAGTTTGTCAAAAAAATATTGTCAAGTATGTCAAAAAAATTATGTCATTTATTTTTTTTAGCCAATTTTTTGGAAAAAAAATTTAGCTGTTTGTATGACGTAAATGTGACATGGAAATTTTTGAATTTGTTATAGTTTTTAAAACATTTTTGGAATTTTGAAAAGAGATTGTATTTTTGATTTTGTAATAATTTTTGCAGTATTTTTAGAATTTTGAAAAAAGAAATAGAATTTTTGAATTTTTCTATTTTTAGAATTTTGAAAAAAATTTCAATATTTGATTTTGTAAGAAATTTTGGAATATTTTTAGAATTTTGAAAAATTTTAAACTTTTGATTTTATTATAATTTTTGGAATTTTGAAAAGTGTTCCAATTTTTGATTTTGTAAGAATTTTTGCAATATTTTTAGAATACTGGAAAAAGTTAGAATTTTTGAATTTTTAACAGTTTTTGGAATATTATTATGATTTAGAAAAAGTTTAAATATTTGATTTTGTTATAATTACTTCGGTCTGAAAGACCTAGGTATCACATTCATGAGCCAAAAGTGATATTCTTACCCCCCTTTTTGACATTTCTCGACGTTTTAGGACCTACTGATTCTAAACTGGCAAAAAAAAATGTATGCTGGCCGTTCGTCACAACCGACGAAATCTAGAAAAGCGCTGGAGGGATTTCAAAAACTTTTGTTTCTAAAAATAGGTATATTCAATGGTAAGAGCCGAAAGGACGATGTGTTTGATAGCGATCCCGGAAGTATGTCAAAAAAATCGTTAAGGGTGTCAAAACAAGGAAATTTGCATATTTTGGCTTAAAAAAGGTTAATTTTAAGTGATTACGAGAAGAAATATTGAATTTGGAGAAATCTTGATGGTAGAAATTGGTATGTGAGATCAAAAACTAGATTATTGCATTAGAAGTTTGTCAAAAAAATGTTGTCAAGTGTGTCAAAAGAAAGATTTTTATTTATTTTTTTACCCATTTTTTGGAAAAAAAAATAAAATTAATTATTTGTATGACATGTAATTTTATTATTATTATTGAGAATTATGGCATTATAAGTTTGTCAAAAAAACAATGTCGAGTGTGTCAAAAAATGATTTCATTTATTTTTTAAACCAATTTTTTGGAAAAAAAATTTTTGCTGTTTTTATGAAGTAAAATATGGAGGGGCTGAAATCTCACAGCTCTGAGATATCAAGACTTCGGTCCGGGTTAAGGATTTGTACATAGTTTTCGGCAAAAAACTTTTATGAGGACATAGTTTTTAATTTTGGGCAGCGATGTATATCAAACATAACTCTTTGTTATGGTACAAGTATTTTTTATTTCTGTTAAAAAATTATTACAAAACTAACACGAAACATCAATACGTTGCCGGAAAATTATAATTAAAATTCCAAAAATATTGTTAAATTAAATAAAATCAAACTTTATTCAAAATTCCAAAAATATTCCAAAAATTAGAATAAAATCAAATATTTAAACTTTTCCTAAATTTCGATAATATTCCGAAAATTCTTAAATATTTAAACTTTTCCAAAATTCTAAAAATATTGCAAAACTTATTACAAAATCAAAAATTCAAACTATTTTCAAAATTCCAAAAATTATAATAAAATCAAAAATATAAAATTTTTCAAAATTCTAAAAATATTCCAAAAATTATAACAAAATCAGAAATTCAAACTTTTTTCAAAATTCCAAAAATATTCCAAAAATTAGAATGAAATCAAATATTTAAACTTTTTATAAATTCCAATAATAATCCAAAAATTCTTAAATATTCAAACTTTTTCCAAAATTCTAAAAATATTGCAAAAATTATTACAAAATCAAAAATTGAAACTTTTTTCAGAATTCCAAAAATATTCCAAAAATTAGAATGAAATCAAATATTTAAACTTTTTATAAATTCCAATAATAATCCAAAAATTCTTAAAAATTCAAACTTTTTCCAAAATTCTAAAAATATTGCAAAAATTATTACAAAATCAAAAATTGAAAATTTTTCCAAAATTCCAAAAATTATAATATAATCAAAAATAAAAATTTTTCAAAATTCTAAAAATATTCAAAAAATTCCTACAAAATCAAAAATTAAAACTTTTTCCGAAATTCTAAAAATATTGCAAAAATTATTACAAAATCAGATATACAAACTTTTTCAAAATTCCAAAAATATTTCAAAAACTTTAGCAAATTCAACAATTTCCATGTCCAATTACTTCGGTCTGAAAGACCTAAATATTACATGCATGAGCTCAAAGTGAAATTCTTACCCCCACTTTTTTTGGCATTTCTTGACGTTTTAGGACCTACTGATTCTAAAAAAGCAAAAAAAAAAATGTGTGTCTGTCTGCCGTCATTACCTACGCTGCAGGGAAAACCGCTGGAGGGATTTCAAAATTTTTTTTTTCTATAAATAGGTATACTCAAGGGACAGGTCCGACAGGACGCTGTGTTCGATAACTGTACCGGAAGTGTGTCAAAAAAATCATTAAGTGTGTCAAAAACAGCAAATTTTCATATTTTTGGCGATTTTAAGTGATTACGAGTAAGAACATTGAATTTGGAGAAATCTTGATGGTCGAGATTGGTATGTGAGATCAAAAACTAGATTATTGCATTATAAGTTTGTCAAAAAAATGTTTTCAAGTGTGTCAAAAGAAAGATTTTTATTTATTTTTTTACCCAATTTTTTGGAAAAAAATAAAATTAATTGTATGTTTGAAATGAAATTTATTATTACTATTGAGAATTATGGCATTATAAGTTTGTCAAAAAAATGTTGTCAAGTGTGTCAAAAGATTTTTATTTAGTTTTTTACCTAATTTTTTGCAAAAAAAATAAAAGTGTTTGTTTGAAATGAAATTTTATTATAATTATTGAGAATTATGGCATTATAAGTTTGTCAAAAAATGTTGTCAAGTGTGTCAAAAGAAAGATTTTTATTTATTTTTTACCCAATTTTTTTAATAAAAAATAAAATCAATAATCTGTTTGAAATGAAATTTTATTATAATTATTGGGAATTATGGCATTATAAGTTTGTCAAAAAAATAATGTCAAGTGTGTCAAAAAATGATTTCATTTATTTTTATACCCAATTTTTTGGAAAAAAAATGTAGCTGTTTTTATGACGTAAATGTAATTGAAAATGAAATTGGACATGGAAATTTTTGAATTTGTCATAGTTTTTGAAATATTTTTGGAATTTTGAAAAAAGTTTTTATTTTTGATTTTGCGATATTTTTAGATTTTTGGAAAAAGTTTTAATTTTTGATTTTGTGAGAATTTTTGGAATATTTTTAGAATTTTGAAAAATTTTTATTTTTGATTTTATTCTAATTTTTGGAATTTTGAAAACAATTTCCATTTTTGATTTTGTAATAATTTTTGCAATATTTTTAGAATTCTGGAAAAAGTTTGAATTCTAAAGAATTTTTGGAATATTATTGGAATTTAGAAAATGCTTAAATATTTGATTTTATTCTAATTTTTGGAATATTTTTAGAATTGTGAAGAAAATAGCGTTTTTGAATTTTATATATATATTTAGAATTTTGAAAAAATTTCAATTTTTGATTTTGTAAAGATTTGGATATTTTGAAAATTTTGAAAAATTTTTAAGTTTTGATTTTATTATAATTTTTGGAATTTTGAAAAAAGTTTGAATTTTTGATTTTGTAATAATTTTTGCAATATTTTTAGAATATTGGAAAAGTTTGAATTTTTAAGAATTTTTGGAATATTATTGAAATTTATTATTTATTTATTTATTAAATTTAAAATTTTGATTTGGTTTGGACAATTTTACAGTCCACATCCCCTATTGAAATTTAGAAAAAGTTTAAATATTTGATTTTATTCTAATTTTTGGAATTTTGAAAAAAGTTTGATTTTATTTAATTTTTACAATTTTTTTGGAATTTCGAAAGAAATATGAATTTGTGATTTTGTAATATTTTCTCGAAACGCTAAATGGAGAGGTTTTTGAGTAGTTTGCTGAGTGTATCATTTTTTCACTAAATTATGTTAATTTATGATCTGTTATAATTTTCCGACAACGTATTGATGTTTCGTGTTAGTTTTGTAATTAATTTTAAGCAGAGATAAAAAACACTTGTACTTTAACAAAGAGTTATTTATGTTTGATATACATCGATGCCCAAAACTAAAAACCATGTCCTCATGAAAGTTTTTTGCCGAAAACTATATTAAAATCCTTAACCCGCACCGAAGTCTTGATATCTCAGAGCTGTGAGATTTCAGCCCCTCCATATTTTCACTTTCAATTACATTTACGTCATAAAAACAGCTACATTTTTTTCCCAAAAAATTGGCTAAAAAAATAAATGAAATCATTTTTTGACACACTTGACATTATATTTTTGACAAACTTATAATGTCATAATTCTCAATAATAATAATAAAATTTCATGTCATACAAACTATTAATTTTATTTTTTTCTAAAAAAATTGGGTAAAAAATAAATAAAAACCTTGCTTTTGACACACTTGACCACATTTTTTTTGACAAACTTATAATGCCATAATTCTCAATAATAATAATAAAATTTCATTTCAAACAAACAATTAATTTTATTTTTTTTTCCAAAAAATTGGGTAAAAAAATAAATAAAAATCTTTCTTTTGACACACTTGACAACATTTTTTTGACAAATTTATAATGCAATAATCTAGTTTTTGACCGAAGTAATGTAATTGAAAATGAAATTGGACATAGAAATTTTAGAATTTGTTGTAGTTTTTGAAATATTTTATGAATTTTGAAAAAAGTTTGTATTTTTGATTTTGTAATAATTTTTGCAATATTTTGGAATTTGAAAAAAGTTTTAATGTTTGTTTTAGTTATAATTTTTGCAATACTTTTAGAATTTTGAAAAAAGTTTCAATTTTTGATTTTGTAAGAATTTTTGGAATATTTTTAGAATTTCGAAAAATTTTAAATTTTTGATTTTATTATAATTTTTGGAATTCTGAAAAAAATGACTATTGTTGCAATATTTTTAGAATTTTGGGAAAAGTTTCAATTTTTGATTTTGTTATAATTTTTGCAATATTTTTAGAATTTTGAAAAAAAAAAATATAATTTATATATATTTTTAGAATTTTGCAAAAAGTTTCAATTTTTGATTTTGTAAGAATTTTTGGATTATTTTTAAGATATTGAAAAATTTGTAATTTTTGATTTTATTATAATTTTTAGCATTTTGAAAAAAGTTAAAAAGTTCCAATTTTTGCAATATTTTTTGCAATATTTTTACAATTTTGGAAAAAGTTTTAATTTTTGATTTTGTTATAATTTAGGCAATATTTTTAGAATTTTGAAAAAAATAGAATTTACATATATTTTTAAAATTTTGAAAAAAGTTTCAATTTTTGATTTTGTAAGAATTTTTTAGAATTTTGAAAAAATTTAAATTTTTTATTTTATTATAATTTTGGAAAAAGTTTCAGTTTTCGATATTGTTATAATTTTTGCAATATTTTTAGAATTTTGGAAAAAGTTTGAATTTTTGAATTTTTGGAATATTATTAGAATTTACAAAAGTTTAAATATTTGATTTTATTCTAATTTTTGGAATATTTTGAAATTTTGAAAAAGTTACAACTTTTTATTTTGTTATAATTTTTGCAATATTTTTAGAATTTTAGAAAAAAGTGTTAATTTTTGATTTTGTTTAATTTTTGGAATTTTGAAAGAAATATGAATTTGTAATTTTGTAATATTTTCTCGAAATGCTAAATGGAGAGGTTTTTGAGTTGTTTGCTGAGTGTTCCATCTTTTCACTAAATTATATTAATTTATGATTCGTTATAATTTTCCGGCAACGTATTGAGTTTTCGTGTTAGTTTTGTAATAAATTTCTAAACAGAGATAAAAAATACTTGTACTTTAACAAAAAGTTATGTTTAATATACATCGCTGTCCAAAACTTGATGTCCTCATAAAAGTTTTTTGCCGAAAACTATATCAAAATCCTTAACCCAGACCGAAGTCTTGATATCTCAGAGCTTTAGATTTCAGTTCCTCCATATTTATATTTTCATATCTTACCCAAAAATATTCGTAATACAAAATACCCAAAATGTTTCATAAACAATTGCATCACCTTTACAAACTTTGAGAATCCATTTTTACGATAGCATTTAAAACGTCTATAAGAGATATCTAAGAAAAAACTATTGTTTGACCTTAAACAAAAATCCTATCAATAAATACTTGCATATTTTATATTACCTTAATAAAATTTATCAAAATGAAGTTTATATATTTAACAAAAACGAAAAATAAATCCAAATCATTTTAAATATCGGCTCGTCTTTTAAAAATTAAATAATACAAGCATATTAAACTGACGAAGGTACTGAATTTCAGAGATGAGAGACTCTGTTCAAAATCTGTGTTGTCTTTATTCCTACTTGAGAAGGACCAATCGATGCCGACAGGCTCGGTTATCCACTAACAACGCTATGGCATCACTCTGTTGACATTTATTTCTTTTAAAATATTGTAATTAACCATCATCAGCAAAACTTTATGCATATGAACCACATCTCAAAAAAATCATGCTAAATTTGTTTTATCTAGTCGCCATATTTGAAAATGTTTGAACAAATCCAAGTGGTACAGCTGTGGAAATTGTTTTTGTTGTGTATACCTTTATTAGCTGCGTTTTGTTCATTTGAGTCATTGTCAAGGTTTGAAAAAAACGATGTGGGTCACGCAAAGAAAAAAATATTATATTTTAAATTGTTGGCAACACTGAGCTGAGAAGAAAAAAAAATTGTGAACTTGTAGCGCCATTTTGAAATTAAAACTCAATATAAAAAAAATTCAAAAAATATTTAACGTCTCTTGAAAAATAAAACTTCATAAAAAACAATTCAAAAAAATTTAATCAGAAACACTAATCCATTTTTTTACATATGGCAATGTTCATTGATTATTGCAAATGGCGTGAAATAAAATGAAATAAAATAATTGATAATTAATAAAAAATTGTAAACATCTAATCTTTAAAAAATATGGATTTTATATCGTAGATATTGCTTTAAAATTAATTTTAAGCAAATTTATTGAAATCATGTTGAAAACAAATCATATTAAAATTGATTTTAAGCAAATTTAACAAAGTATCTTTGACAGTTTTTTTATTTTGAATAAATTTTCTTTGACATTTATAACCCAGGTAGTACGTAATCGATTTATAATCGATAAGGTATCAATTAAATGTTTTAAAATGACCATACCAACCTTATAAAATCAAAACCTACGTTTCGCCATCTCTTGCAATTTTTTGTTATAGAAATATTTTAGATCATTGATCTAGACCCAGATAAATATCTGGGTTATATTGTTGTTGTTTTTACATGTAAAAAATAGAGTTGATCTAGACCTTGACCCTGACCCAAATTAAAAAACGCGCAGCTATTCATAAACACATTAGAGTAGTTATAGCTAACTTAAATATTTTATGCAACAAAATTATTACACCAACTTCAGCATCAAGAATTAACAAAACTATTGACATTGTTATACTTTTACAATATATGATTTTAAAAATTATACTTCATTTTCTTTATCAAAACAAAAAGATAAATCACTATACACAAAGAATACCAACTACACTACAACTTGTTGGTTTATTGTTATGAACAAATTATATAAACAAATATTAATATAAAACACAACTTATTTTTTGTAACACATGCATAAAAAATATTCAATTTTGTACTAGAATAGAATAAAAGAAAAATCTACTTTTCCGCACATATGTCCACAAAATATTTTGTATGCCTGGCACGCACGCCACCTGCATGTGAGATTTGTAGTTAAATCTATCCTATATATAATATTTTTATAGCACTAAAATATTAAAATAATAATTTAAATAACTTACCATATAGTAAAAACAACTTAAACACATTGCATCATTTGAATTGCTAGAAAAAACAATTTATTTGGGTTTTAAAAGTTTACAATTTTGACAGCTCTTAGTTGGATTACTATGTTTTTTTAAAACTCCGTAGTTGGATTCTTATGTTTATTTTTTCGAGCTAGTATAATTTACAACTATTACAACGAAGATAGCGCACTTTAATTATTTAAATATCTTAAATTTGTTTATAACTTTGTTAAATAAATGATTAAATTAACAATTAAATAAATATTTATAAATTTTATCCATTTGTTACAAAAAATAGTGTGTATTACTAGTGCGAATGCGTTTTCCAAACGCGAGTTATTGCAGCACGACCGTAGGGACGAACTCTTGTTTGGAAAACGCATTCACACTAGTAATACAATCTACTATTTATTTAATTATTAAAATTCTATTTTTTAAGCTATAAAAATGAATCGGCACACCGTCTGTGAGTTGTTGTTGACATTAACAACAAAAGCCAAGCCAAGCCCTCTGAAGAAAACCTCCATTTACCACAACAATCAAATCAAGATTTACCTTTTAAAGAAAACCAGAATATCCTTGCATTTGTTTTTTGAAAACAAAGAAAACTTGTAAAAACTAGCATGATTGATATTCAAATTACATTTTTTAAGAGATAAAAACCAACTTCCTCTATAGAAGCCATTATTTTGTTGTTCATTTTACTAAATGTCTTTAAAATTTACAAAGACTTTGTAATGTTTAACCTATTTTACAAAGTTGGACAAATGAACTTTGGAAAAGATCTGAGCACAATAACAATCAAACAAATAAAATAAGTATATGATAAATTTTCGTTTTGCTAATAATTAATTTGAAAAACGAATTCCTAATCTAGAGTATTCGTTGTTCATTTTGCAAAAAAAAATTAACAAAAGTATTAAACGACTCATTTCTGATATGATTTTGTGATAGAGTTTGTTCGTTAGCCTCTATTGGTATTGTGAATTTAACCAGCAAAATATTTTTGAAAATAGTTATGTTGCCATATCGCAATAAAAGACCTTAAATTACTAAAGTTAATTTTGAAATCTAAGCTGGGAATGACCTCACTTTATGAAACACTTTTTGTATTTCTTTATTTTTATAGAACAAGCTTTTGGATGGCTACGCAACGCAACTAAAACATTTAAAACATCTTACACTATGTGGGCTTGGGGATATCTCATCTTAAATATAATCAATGCAAAAGATGCACAAATTTTCCTGTCAAGTACTCGATGTACTAAAAAGAGTTTTCATTATAAATTTCTTCAACCGTTTATAGGAACAGGGTTAATATCAAGTAACCACCTCAAATGGAAACAACGGCGAAAAATGCTCACTCCCTCTTTCCATTTTGATATTTTAAAGCAATTTCAAGGGGTGTTTCAGGTACATGCCAATCAAGTAATCGAAAGTATGAAAAATAATACGAATAAATATATAAACCTGGAAGCACTTATATCACCATTAGTTTTAAACATAATTTGTGGTAAGAAAACATGTATTTAGCAACAAACAATAAAAACCATTAAATTTTTTTTATCAACAGAAACAGCAATGGGTGTCAAACTATCTCCAGGACTTGAAACAGATAATTATCATAAGAGAATCAAAGCCGTTCGCGAAAAACTTTTGCATCGCATATTACGACCCTGGTTATATTTTCCGATATTTTATAGAATGCTGGGATCAAAGCGAATAATTCAAGAATTTTTAAAACCAATACACAAATTGAACGATGAAGTTATAAAAAAACGAAGACTTATTTTGTTAGAAAATAAAGTTTCAACCGATTCGAACACTAATGACAATATGTATGTACAGTAGTTATTTCATGTGACATTCACCTAATTTTTTTATTTCAACCTTAGAAATTTTAATAAAAAACAACGATATGCAATGCTCGATACGCTTTTAATGGCAGAAGCAAAAGGGGATACGATCGATAATAAAGGAATACGGGAAGAAGTTAATACGTTTATGTTCGGCGGTCACGATACAACAACAAATACACTATCTTTTATACTTCTAATGCTTGCGGAAAACGATCAGATACAAAATGAAGTTTATGAAGAAATTGTGGAATATTCCAAATCTATCACTACAACCGAATTTACAATGAATGACTTCAATAATTTAATGCTATTAGAACGTGTTATAAAAGAAACCATGAGATTATTTCCCGCTGTTCCATTAATCTCAAGAAAATTATCAGAAGACATCGAATTCAGTAAGTACCAATATTACAACGATAAATCTGAAACTAAGTAAACATTTTATTTCGCAGATGGAGTAATATTACCACCCATAACAATAATTCAATTGCATATATTTGATATTCATCGAGATCCCGAACAATATCCAGATCCTGAAAAATTTGATCCCGACCGATTTTTGCCCGAAAATATAGAAAAACGACATCCATATTCTTATATACCGTTTAGTGCCGGACCTCGCAATTGCATCGGTCAAAAATTTGCTTTACTTCAAATGAAAACTTTTCTGACCAAAATAATCTTAAATTATAAATTGGAACAAATAACAAAGCGAAGTGAAATTATTTTTATAGCAGATTTAGTTTTACGAACTAAGGAGCCGATATACATAAAATTTAATTTAAGATGAGGAATGATTAGGAGCTGATAAGTTGAATGAAATTCGGAATTACAGCTTTTTTTCTTTTCGTTTTTAAACTTTAAATTATAAATAAACAATACAAAACATAATGAACCTAATTAAAACAAAAGTTTTATTTTGTTACATCTTACCTTGGAAAACTTTTAGATGCTTAATTGATAATAATGAAAAAATTCTTTTGCTTAAAACCAATAATGAAGCATTTGTTTTCAATAAACTAAATAAACACATTAAAATTAAGAAAAAAAAATAAATAAAAATTCCTAGAAGTTTGATTCAAGTATGGTTCTTTGAATTGTTAACATTATATCCTGATATGTCATTTGACTAACAACGCCGAATAAAACACCTAGATTTATGGAAATTTTTTACGAGTAATTAAGCTAAAGCAACACAATGTGTTTTTTTCGTGTTGGGTTTTTGATATATAGTAAATTTTATTATATTTTAATTATAAATAAATACATTTGTTGTTTTTGGTAAAAAATTTTAAAACTACCATATTCGATATGGTTCAAGAGCATAAAAATTTATGAATGCATGAATAATTATTATTGATGATATTACTATTATTTTTATTCAAAACTTAATGATTAGAAAATGTTCAAAATGTCTTTTCTGTTCTTAAGACATGTAAGCACTCTGAGTAACGACTGTAAAAAGTACGACCAGTTTGTCCAACATAAATCCAATCACAAATCTCAACTGTTTTCGCATTGCTCACATGCAGAAACGGAAAATATTCTCGACAAATATACACCAAAACAAATTGACTAGATAAGGGTAGCTACTTGCTTAAAAAAATGCTTCTAAATTTTTTTCAAATTTCTGCAAGGAGAGGTGAGGTGATCACATTTAGAGACCATATACAAGTTTGACTTTAAAAATTTGATATATTTGTTAGATTTAACAAATTGAACAAATTGATAAAACGCGTTTCAAAAATTTTTATACGAAAAACTTAATAGAACTGAAAAAAAAATGTTCAATTTTTAATTTTTTTTTCTCCATCTATAAAACTTCAACATTTATATGAAAATAATTACTGATCATACTGAGTATATCAATATGATCGAGGACATATTATACGTTTTATTCATTTTTTTAATGGAAAAATGCCCTTAAATTGTAAGTAATGAATATAAAAATTAAAGTAGTTCAAACATTTTTTTTGTTCAAAGCTTTCTGTCATATATTCATGCTATTCAATAACTCATCTATTGATTAATAGAATGCGATGGTAGTTAGTCAAAAGAAATTTTGTATTGTATGCACATAAAATACAAAGAAACTGTTGACATTTCCATACAACTTTTAATTCGCTTTTGTGATCTACAACATTTAAAATATTGAATCAAAGTACAAAAAATCGATTGAATGTAAGCCGCTTTCCAATCGAGTGAATTGCTGAAGGAATTGATTGTAGCCAATTGGTCTAATATTCAGTAAATCATCAAAAATAGAGCCAAAACAACAAAATATAGCAATTTTTGACATTTAAAAAATACATAACCAAAATCGAAAATTTAGACACAAACAAATACGTTCGGATTTATTTTTTTATTATTTTTAACGTTTGTCAACAAACCGTAAATAAAAAAATATGAATATGTTGAACTGATGAACCTATATTTTCCTTCACTTTATTCAATTCAATTTAGTTCTGTAGTAGCTCAGTTTATGTTCAGAAAATACTTTAATTAAAAGCTAACAAATATTATGGACTTCGTAGTTCTAATAATAAAAATATTAAAGCAGGCAGTAGTATCCCAACAAACATAAATTCTGTTGTACGAGAAAAAGTAAAAAAAACATTTTATTGGAAGTGATAAACCGGAAGTTAGGATGCAGAACTGTTGTAAACCGTACAATATGTGTATGTACCAAATTTCATCCAATTCGATTATCAGGTACAGAAGTTATTGAGCTTCCAAAATAACAGGTGCTTGGAGGACCCCCTACCACTTTGTTCACTATCGCTAAAAAAACTAATCAGTTCCTTGCCATACATATTTGCATCTTTTTGCAAAGTGTAATCAAAATTACTTAACGAACGAATGTTGTATGCTCCCTTAAGTGACAAACATTGAAACAATAAACAGATGTTCGGGAGGACCCCACCACTTATTCCAATATTGTCCAAAAACTAATCAGTTCTTTGTTACTTAAGTCTCCATCTTTTTTCAAAGTGTCATTAAAATAAATTAATGAATGAAGTCTGTATGCTCCCAACAAACTTTAAAAACAAAGTGTGAAAAGTCAGCATTTGTATGGTATACCCCCCGCCACTTTGATCAATGTGTCCCAAAAGATGATAATTATCTTTTCACACTAATTGGAACCCTATTCCATAAGTTTTATCATAATCACTTCATTATTGTAGGCTGTAGTGTGCATAAAGACACTGAAAAAACTTCAAAAAAGTACAAAAAAAATTTTTTTCCTGGAAGTGAAAAACCGGAAGTTGGGATGCAGAACTATTGTGAGCCGTACTACATACTCATGTACCAAGTTTCATCCAATTCGCTTATCAGGTACAGATGTTATAGAGTTTTCAAAAAAACATGTGCTCCAGGGACCCCCCCACCACTTTGTTCACTATCGCTCAAAAACTAATCAGTTCCTTGTCATACATGTTTGCATCTTTTTCCAAAGTGTCATTAAAATTCATTGACGAATGAATGTTTTATGCTCCCAACAAACATAAAAACTTTGTGGAAAAAACCACCTGTTGTATGGTGGACCCCCCAACCCTTTATCCAATGTGCTTCAAAAGCTGATAAAATCTTTTTCATGTTATTTAAAAGATTTACCAACGTTTAATGAAAATCAAACGGTAATTGTAGGCTACAGTAGGGATAAACACTTGAAAAAAAAAACTTTTTAACCGGAAGTGACAAACCGGAAGTTGGTATGCAGAAGTATTGGAAACAGTACTAAAACCATATATACTAAGTTTCAATAAGATCATAGCCCGCGATCAGAAGTTATTCAAGATTTTAACTTAGAGGTGTTCGGGAGACCCCCCGCCATTTTGTCTAAATTTGAAATGAATCCATATCTTCCATTTTCAAGTGAACCTGTATCATTCGCCAAAGTTTCATCAAGATCCTATGCAGAAAACTCACCCACTCACCCACGCACACACAGACGTACACCAAAATTTTTTTTGGCTATTTAGATAGAGGATGGTCCAAAACTAAAGAAAAAATAAAATTTGGGGTATGTAAGATTTTTTTTTTCACGATAGATTGCATTACTTCACACAATTTAAAATTGTGGTGAAGTAAAAATACAAAAAATAATTTATACTTATAATGGATCACTCAAGTCACTCCGATAATATCATTGATTTTATTAAAATTAAAATTAAAAAAATGATTTTAAAAAATTTGGGAAATGACATTAGAAATTATAATTTGTTTAAAAGGTAACTAGAAGTAAAAATGAAATTGTTCATTTCATTTTTACTTCTAGTTACCTTTTAAACAAATTATAATTTCTAATGTCATTTCCAAAATTTTTTAAAATCATTTTTAAATTCAAATATTTTGTGTTTGTACTTTAATATTTTGTAAAAAAAATTTTTATTGTTAATTATTTATAAATACATATGATACACTTGAAAATGCCACAATTTGGCGAAATATCGTGTGATTAAATTTAAAATATTTAATTGATTAAAAATTAATATTTAAATAAAACCAGACTGGAAAAAGGTGCAATTAACTTTTTTAATTTAAAAATCCAAGAAATAATCCTTGATGATGAGACGCTATTGCTTCCTTGAGGAAATGAGCCTTCATATAACTATATGTGGGCTTTAATCTTCAAGAAAGACGATGCGTCACAGGATCAAGGAATAGGCAACCGGCTGGATTATTGGCAACTACATTGTTGTTTTGTTTCAGCAAATTTTTGTAAAAATTTGTTATTTACATTTTAATTTACTTTTATTTTCTCTATTCTATCATAAAATATTGGCCTACAAAATATGACATGTCAGTGATAGGATTTTTGTTTAGTTATCCATTCTTTAACAAAAAATATTAAAAAAAAACAAAAAAAACTGAAAGATTTACGTCCATCAACACCTTTGAACGTATGTTGTTGTGGGACCTTGGTCTCAGTGGCGTAGCTAGCATGGGTGGCACCCGGGGCGGATATTGTGGTGTCACCCCAAAAATAAAAACTGTCAATAATAATAAAAAGCCGATAAACGTAATTTATAATTTTTTTTTATTAATACAAATGAGCATTATTATTAATAAGCTACATTGGGTCATTGTTGCCCGCAAGTAGTTTTTAATTAATTTTAATTTGCTGAAACTCCTCTCACACGAAACCACTGATACACTAATAGTCATGAATAACTTTAGTGCGACCGTAAGATTTGGAAGAAATTCTGAAAAATCCCATTCTACGATGAATTTCAAAAAGTCTAGGTACACCCAGTTAGAAACTGTAACATTGGCCGCTTTTAAATGCCTCCTCAACCTTTGTATCTCTATGAGAAGTTCTGTTGCCGATACCTCATCATAAAAACAGTTAAATTTTGATACAGATAATTTCAACTCTTCACTGTTCGCCAAAAGCTAAGTGTTTGTCTGCACAATCTCGAACAATGAAGCTACATCTTGAACTGACTTCAGTATAGTTCGGAATTCAACACTGAATCGGTCCAGACATTCCAGCATCTCCTTTTTAAGTTGAGCTCTCAGTTTTAAATTAAATTCGGTTAAATTAAATTTAAAAAGAAAAATATTAAAAATTATATGCTAGCATTTCTCATTACCACTTTTCGAAATCTTTGAAATTTTAAATTAAATTTGGTTAAATTAAATTTAAAAAGAAAAATTAAAAATTATATGCTAGCATTTCTCATTACCACTCTTTGAAATCATTGCTTCTACGTCAACAAAATGTCTACGCAAAAGCTTTATTTATAAGCGTAGCGAAGCACGCCGTGCCCTCCTAGTATAAATAATAATGTATGTGTTGGTACAAATTTTCTTGATATGACTAAGGCATTTGATTTAGTAAAATATAAACTCCTGTTAAATAAACTGGAACATGCTGGTGTGCAAGGTGTCTGTTTGCATTGGTTTAGTTCATATACCTGTCTAATCGCCATCAGATAGTTAAAATTAAAACACATTAAGTGAGAAACAGCCACTGAAATCAGGTGTTCCACAAGGCTCTGTTCTTGGCCCAGTGTTGTTTCTAGTTCACATTAATTCTATCTTTTCTTTACCTTTCAAGGGGAGTATGATAGCTTTTGCTGATGAAATTGGTATTTGTTATAATGGTAATTCATTTGAAGATATTGCTGAGGACATGAATAGTGATTTACTTTTGGTTCGTCGGTGGTTTGATGTACATTATATAGTGTTAAGTTCAAAAACAAAAACTAGGTTTTTTAAAATACAGTGGCTTAATTCCGAATTTTGACATTGTATATTGTTCATCCTGCTTTAATTATATTTTTAGTATTAATTGTCCTCTTTTTTCAATGTGTTCAAATAACTGCATCTTATTGCAAAATGTTGATACTTTCAAGTACCTTGGTGTTTGGGTTGACTCTCGATTAAATTTTAATTGTCATTTGAATAATCTCTACAAATATACATATAATAAATGTTAACAGAAAATTGTATTTGTTGTAGGATAATTTTAAGAAAAAATAGACTGGAAAGATCTTTGCCATTGTTCAGACAATTCAAAATATTACCTTTGCTTTTGCAGTATTTATATATTTTTAAATGCCTTAAATTATTTTTTATTCGAAGTAGTAATAGGAGTTTGGAAAGATTAAGACTAAGATTGAGAAATTTAAATTTTAACCTACCTTTGACAAGATGTGAACATTTTCGAAAGTTTTTCTTGTTCAGTGGGCCTAATATTTTTAATAAGCTACCAATTGATATTAAAAATATAAATAATGTAAAACTTTTTTTAAAATGTTTGTGGAAGTGGCTGTTAAATCAGAAAGAATACAGTACAGAACACTCGTGACTTAGGATGTTGATTAGAATGTTGACTTAGATGTTGACGAAATATTCTCTCATCCTATGAATTCACACATCGTAATATCTAGAAATTTAATACAAAAAATATCAAAGAAATACAATTTTCAATATGTAATCATAGATGAAAAATTCAACTTAAGTAAATACGAAAAATGATGAAGTTTCAATTTAGAAATTATCTGAACATCAAAATTAAAATATGTTTCGTCATCGCCGCTTTGGCTAAGTTGTGTAAGACACATGGGATTTGAACAATGTGTCTCTGATGAATGTAGTTCGAATCCTAACACGAAACACAACAAAATTTTTTCTAAAGGAATTTTAGAGAAAATGAAAAGTTATTTCGAATTGCAAAATTCAAGTGATTTCCAATATGTACTTAAGCTTAATTGTTCACAAAAAACCAATCCGAAATTAAAAATTCCCCTAATGTTGTCTATATTTCCTAACCAAAAATATAACAACATATTGACTTTACGTCAGATATTAAGTTTCGCATTGATTGGCAACAATCAATAATGACTTTACACTCGTGACTTAGGATGTTGATTAGAATGTTGACTTAGATGTTGACGAAATGTTCTCTCATCCTATGAATTCATACATCGTAATATCTAGAAATTTAATACAAAAAATATCAAAGAAATACAATTTTCAATATGTAATCATAGATGAAAAATTCAACTTAAGTAAATACGAAAAATGATGAAGTTTCAATTTAGAAATTATCTGAACATCAAAATTAAAATATGTTTCGTCATCGCCGCTTTGGCTAAGTTGTGTAAGACACATGGGATTTGAACAATGTGTCTCTGATGAATGTAGTTCGAATCCTAACACGAAACACAACAAAATTTTTTCTAAAGGAATTTTAGAGAAAATGAAAAGTTATTTCGAATTGCAAAATTCAAGTGATTTCCAATATGTACTTAAGCTTAATTGTTCACAAAAAACCAATCCGAAATTAAAAATTCCCCTAATGTTGTCTATATTTCCTAACCAAAAATATAACAACATATTGACTTTACGTCAGATATTAAGTTTCGCATTGATTGGCAACAATCAATAATGACTTTACACGCGTGACTTAGGATGTTGATTAGAATGTTGACTTAGATGTTGACGAAATATTCTCTCATCCTATGAATTCACACATCGTAATATCTAGAAATTTAATACAAAAAATATCAAAGAAATACAGTACAGAATCTTTTATCAGCAGCTCGTTAATTTTCATTTATTTTTGTTTTTTTGGGTGTTTGCACAGTTTTATTGCTAATAAGGAAAGTTGTACAAATTCATTGATTCTTATATATTATTTGTTACTATTATTTTTTTTTCTTATTAATTCACTGTAATTTTTTTTGTTCTCTTGGTAATATTAATATCTGTTATACTGCATTTTCTTTTCTTTTCTTTTCTTTTGTTTTTTTTTAATTGTTGTTGTCTATTGTTGTTGTTTTTTTTTTTCTTATTCAGTTGGTGTGCCTTTCCTCTTATTTGTTTTGATTTATATTTGCAATACTTTTATATGCATCCATATTTTTTTTCTGCTGTTGTTTAAATATTCATTTAAAATTTTTTTTTTCTTGAAAGTAATCTAACAATGGATTTTTGCCCCACTACACAATGTCACTTGAATTTGGGAAGGGAATTTTGCCATTGATCTAATTTTAGATCACAGAAATTTCCTAATTTTCATTCCCATTTTCTTTATTAATATCTTAATGTTATAATCAATTTTATATTCATTTTTTTCTAAATGTTAATTGGTTTTGTTCTAAATTTAAAATTGTTTTAAAATTGCAATTTAATATGTTGTAATTATAAGGGAATGTGAAAAGATATAAATAAATAAATAAATAAATGTTTGTGGATTGAAGGCACTCGAGACTATTGATTCGGGCAAAGCATTTCATTTGTACGATGTACACACAAAAAAATTCATTACGATACTATGTCATAGTCTATGACAGTGAGTAATCTCGACAGTTTAATGCCATAATCCATAATGCCTCAGACACAAGTATATGTCTGAGGCATTATGGATCTGATTTCATCCGAGCACTACTGGTGACAATATTTATAAAAAACAACGAGATCAGCAACAGCGTGACGATGTTGTAGGAAATCAAGATTTAATGTTAAATTTCGATCTCCAACAATTCGTATAGCACGCTTTTGAACAGAGTCCAAAAGAGCTAGGATGAAAAATAGAAAAATAGAAAGAACGTAAATGGAAAAACCAGGTAGAACTATTCTTAAAACTTTTTTCATGAAAATCGTTTGACGGATAAACGCTGTTGCAACAAAAAATATTACTTCGGTCTGAAGACCAAAGTACATATTACAATCTCGATCCAAAGTTGAAAATCTCACCACCACTTTTTTGGCATTTCTTGACGTTTTAGGTCATAACGATTCTAAAAACGCAAAAAATGTCCGTCTGTCTGCCGGCCGGACGACCGTCACAACCGACGAAAACAAAACAACTATTGGAACGATTTCAAACATTTTTTTTTGTTAATGTTAATAGTAATAACCGAAAAGACTATGGGTCCGACAACTGTACCGGACGTGTGTCGAAAAAATCATTAAGTGTGCCAATTTTCATATTTTTTGCATAAAAAACGTTGATTTTCATTTGTAGTAACTTTGAATCTGGAAAAATCTTGATGATCGGCATCTGTATGTAAGACCAGTACCTTGATTATTATGTTATAAGTTTGTCAAAAAAAATCGTTATAAGTGTGTCAAAAGAATGAATTTCATTTTTTAACCAATGTTTTTGAAAAACATAAAATTAATTATATTTATGACATGAAATTGGACATGGAATATGATTCTATCCAGTATCAAGGAACAGTTGGAAAATAAATTAGAATTTTTGATTATGTTATAATGTTTGCAATATTTTTGGAATTTTGAAATTTCAATCTTTGATTTTATGGATTAATTTTTGGAATATTCTTAGAATTTAGAAAAAAGTTTAAATTTTTGATTTTATTATAATTTTTGGAATACATATTTTTAGAATTTTGCAAAAAGTTTAAACTTTTGATTTTGTTACAATTTTTTTAGAATTTCGGAAAAAGTTTAAATTTTTTATTTTGTAATAATTTTTGGCATATTTTTAGAATTTTGAAAAAGTTCAAATATTTGAACAATTTTTGCAATATTTTTAGAATTTTGAAAAAAGTTTGAATTTTTGATTTTGTTATAACTTTTGCAATAATTTTGGAATTTTGAAAAAAGTTTCAATTTTATTTTGTAATAATTAATTAATTAATTTTGTAATAACGTCCAAAAAAGTAAAAGGCATTTGTATTTGTTTAAATTCTATGAAAAATAAAATTTTTTATCAAAGCAACCCTTAAATTCAAAATTTCATTATCCAATTAAAATAGTTGTTATCATTTGTTGTCAAAGCTACACAATAATTTGGAAAAAATAATACATATTTTGTCAAATGTTACTTCTTCCACATATTTTTATTTTAAAATTTATGAAAATTTATAATTTTAATTTAGAATAAACAAATTTTCTTAAAATATTTTGCTTGCGGCGAATAAAAAATATGTCCGTGAAGTTGGCCCCGCCATTTTGGAAAATCGGAAAAGCAAAACTTGTGCTGAATTGTGCTAAAGTTGTGCTATGTTGTGCTGCTTTTCGTTGCTCATTGGCCCCAAGGGAAAAAATTTGGCACAGATTTTAAGTTTTTGGGGTGGAAGTTAGCCCCGCCATTTTGGAAAAACGAAAAAACAAAGCTTGTGCTGAATTGTGCTAGATTTGTGCTGTTTTGTGCTGTTTTCCATATCTCGTTCACCCCAACAATAACGTATTTTTCATAAAAATTAGGTTTTTGGGGGTGGAAGTTAGCCCCGCCATTTTGGAAAAATGAAAAAAAAAAACTTGTGCTGAATTGTGCTAAAGTTGTGCTATGTTGTGCTACTTTGCATATCTCGTTCGCCCCAATGGCAAAATTGTAGTAGCCAAATTACGTTTTTGGGGTGGAAGTTGGCCCCGCCATTTTGGAAAATCGAAAAAGCAAAACTTGTGCTGAATTGTGCTAAAGTTGTGCTATGTTGTGCTGCTTTTCGTTTCTCATTGGCCCCAAGGGAAAAAATTTGGCACAGATTTTAAGTTTTTGGGGTGGAAGTTAGCCCCGCCATTTTGGAAAAACGAAAAAACAAAGCTTGTGCTGAATTGTGCTAGGTTTGTGCTGTTTTGTGCTGTTTTCCATATCTCGTTCGCCCCAACAATAAATTTTTTTCATACAAATTACGTTTTTGGGGGTGGAAGTTAGCCCCGCCATTTTGGAAAAATGAAAAAAAAAAACTTGTGCTGAATTGTACTAAAGTTGTGCTATGTTGTGCTGCTTTGCATATCTCGTTCGCCCTAATGGAAAAATTGTAGTAGCCAAATTACGTTTTTGGGGTGGAAGTTGGCCCCACCATTTTGGAAAAACGAAAAAGCAAAACTTGTGCTGAATTGTGCTAAAGTTGTGCTATGTTGTGCTGCTTTTCGTTTCTCATTGGCCCCAATGGAAAAATTTTGGCACAGATTTTAAGTTTTTGGGGTGGAAGTTGGCCCCGCCATTTTGGAAAATCGAAAAAGCAAAACTTGTGCTGAATTGTGCTTAAGTTGTGCTATGTTGTGCTGCTTTTCGTTTCTCATTGGCCCCAAGGGAAAAAATTTGGCACAGATTTTAAGTTTTTGGGGTGGAAGTTAGCCCCGCCATTTTGGAAAAACGAACAAACAAAGCTTGTGCTGAATTGTGCTAGATTTGTGCTGTTTTGTGCTGTTTTCCATATCTCGTTCGCCCCAACAATAAATTTTTTTCATAAAAATTAGGTTTTTGGGGGTGGAAGTTAGCCCCGCCATTTTGGAAAAATGAAAAAAAAAAAACTTGTGCTGAATTGTGCTAAAATTGTGCTATGTTGTGCTACTTTGCATATCCCGTTCGCCCCAATGGAAAAATTGTAGTAGCCAAATTACGTTTTTGGGGTGGAAGTTGGCCCCGCCATTTTGGAAAATCGAAAAGGCAAAACTTGTGCTGAATTGTGCTAAAGTTGTGCTATGTTGTGCTGCTTTTCGTTTCTCATTGGCCCCAAGGGAAAAAATTTGGCACAGATTTTAAGTTTTTGGGGTGGAAGTTAGCCCCGCCATTTTGGAAAAACGAAAAAACAAAGCTTGTGCTGAATTGTGCTAGATTTGTGCTGTTTTGTGCTGTTTTCCATATCTCGTTCGCCCCAACAATAAATTTTTTTCATACAAATTAGGTTTTTGGGGGTGGAAGTTAGCCCCGCCATTTTGGAAAAATGAAAAAAAAAAACTTGTGCTGAATTGTACTAAAGTTGTGCTATGTTGTGCTGCTTTGCATATCTCGTTCGCCCTAATGGAAAAATTGTAGTAGCCAAATTACGTTTTTGGGGTGGAATCTGGCCCCGCCATTTTGGGAAAACGAAAAAGCAAAACTTGTGCTGAATTGTGCTAAAGTTGTGCTATGTTGTGCTGCTTTTCGTTTCTCATTGGCCCCAATGGAAAAATTTTGGCACAGATTTTAAGTTTTTGGGGTGGAAGTTGGCCCCGCCATTTTGGAAAATCGAAAAAGCAAAACTTGTGCTGAATTGTGCTTAAGTTGTGCTGCTTTTCGTTTCTCATTGGCCCCAAGGGAAAGAATTTGGCACAGATTTTAAGTTTTTGGGGTGGAAGTTAGCCTCGCCGTTTTGGTAAAACGAACAAACAAAGCTTGTGCTGAATTGTGCTAGATTTGTGCTGTTTTGTGCTGTTTTCCATATCTCGTTCGCCCCAACAATAAATTTTTTTTCATACAAATTACGTTTTTGGGGGTGGAAGTTAGCCCCGCCATTTTGGAAAAATGAAAAAAAAACTTGTGCTGAATTGTGCTAAAGTTGTGCTATGTTGTGTTGCTTTGCATATCTCGTTCGCCCCAATGGCAAAATTGTAGTAGCCAAATTACGTTTTTGGGGTGGAAGTTGGCCCCGCCGTTTTGGAAAATCGAAAAAGCAAAACTTGTGCTAAAGTTGTGCTGCTTTTTGTTTCTCATTGACCCCAATGGAAAAAATTTGGCACAGATTTTAAGTTTTTGGGGTGGAAGTTAGCCCCACCATTTTGGAAAAACGAAAAAACAGAGCATTGCCTGAGTTGTGCTAAGTTTGTGCTGTTTTCCATATCTCATCGGCCCCAATGGAATTTTGTTTTCATACATGTTAAGTTTTTGGGGGTGGAAGTTAGTCCCGCCATTTTGGAAAAACTAAATAACAAAGCTTGTTCTGCATTGTGCTAAAGTTGTGCTATGTTGTGCTGCTCTTCGTACCTCGTTCGGCCCAATTGAAAAAAAATTGGCAGGCATAATAAGTTTTTGGGGTGGAAGTTGGCACCGTCATTTTGGAAAAACGAGAACACAAAACTTGTGCCGAATAGTGCTAAAGTTGTGCTGTTTTCCATATTTCGTTGACCCCAACGGAAAAATTTATTTCATACAAATTAAGTTTTTGGGGGTGGAAGTCAGCCCCACCATTTTGGAAAGACTTAAAAACAAAACTTGTTCTGCATTGTGCTTAAGTTGTGCTATGTTGTGCTGCTTTTCGTATCTCATTGGTCCCAATGGAAAAATTTGGCAGACGATTTAAGATTTTTGGGTAGAAGTAAGCTCCGCTATTTTGAAAAAATGACAACACAAAACTTGTTCTGCATTGTGTCTAAGTTGTGCTATGTTGAGCTGCTTTTCGTATCTTGTTCGTCCCAATTGTAAAAAATTGGAAGCCATAATAAGTTTTTGGGTGGAAGTTGGCCCCGCCATTTTGGAAAAATGACAACACAAAACTTGTGCTGAATTGTGCTGCTTTTCGTATCTCATTGGTCCCAATGGAAAATATTTTTTCACAAATGATTTGTGTCCATTCCTGTTAAGGTAAAATATATATATTTTTTTGTGTTAGCATGATAATTAGGAACAATCTTTTTCCAACACGTAGGTTGATGAATATTCACTTTTCTTGAGAACTGGAAAACTATTGAATTACTTACGCGCTGATTACAACGTTTTGGGTGGTGTACTTCCAAACGGTTGGAGGGTCAGCAGACCAGTAATCAAATCAGCAATAATAAGTACTCAAAGCAGTAATCAAATCAATAATTAATTTTAATTACCATCATTTTGATCATAATAAGTGGTTCCTTATACATACAAATCCGTTATATATTGTTGTTGTATGAACTACTAGAAAACAACGGGATATTCTTGGAATTGTTGACAAAAATTCAGAACTTCAATTTTTTTTTAAAATGCAACTAATTAATATCTATCTTTACGCTGAATTAAAGCCAAAGTGCTAAGTTTAAATACAAAACGTAAGGCGATGAAGGCTGTGTAAATGGGAGTTAACAAAGCAAATTTGAATTTGTTTATAATTTAAGTTAAATCATATTTTATTTTTAGCTATCAGAATTCTGACTACAAAAGCGCTTTTTCAGGGGAAAAAACTGTAAGTTTTATTTTATTTTACACATTTAAAATTATTTGGTATTAGAAAGTATTTATTAGTATAAAAAGTATTTATTCATTTAAAAGTATTTATTATTACTAATTTTTTTATTTTTTATCCTCCTGATGATGAATACGAATTGTATTCGAAACGTTGAGTTATAAATAAAGGTTTCGTTGGCTAATACCAAATAATTTTAAATGTGTAAAATCATTTAAGCCAAATAAAAATAAAAATAATAATTTTATTTTATTACATACCTGTTTGTTTTTTTTTGTAACATATATATACAAAGTTTTTCATTACTATACTTAATGAAAGATATCGAAGTCTAATTGTTAGTAATTAGTACTTGATTTATAAAATTTATACTACAAATTTTTTTTTTTTACTGCGCGAATTTAAATAATATTTACCATAATAAAATAATTTAACAAATTGCTTATACATACATTTTATATATTTTTTTTAAAGGGTGTTTAACGCCATAGGTATATAAATATAAATTTTTTTTATTATAAATTATTTTAGAGATAAATATATAAACATATTATATGAAATACTTATAACTTTTATCTTAAGTGGTGTGTTTTGTTTTCTTCTTGTTCCCAGAGCGATCCAAGCTACTGGCAAATAGGAGTTGTGGTGGAAGAAGGTGGATTAATTAAACCAGAGAGATGGGTCCAGCAGGAACTATACTGGGATGAGGTCTTTATAAGTTTGTGAGTGTTAAATTTGTTTTTTTCTCTTGTTTTGGAAGAACAACATAAGGCGTATGGTTTTATCTTTTGATTGATTTGATTCTTTTTAGCAGTGAGTCCAGGTTGTTACGAGGTAATGGTAAACCCCACCCCGATCCTCTGTCAGCTAGCTGGGGATCATATCCACTGCTAACCATTAAAATTCTTGTAACGAAAAACTGGCAATTCCGTGATGGGATGCAACCAAGTCAATATTGAAGAAAAACGTTGATTTGTCAGTGCATCCTATAATACCTACCTGTCATACTATGTTGTGCTGGCTTGCATATCTCGTTCGACCTAATGGAAAAAAATTGGCAGACATATTAAGTTTTTAGGGTGGAAATCAACCGCTCCACTTAGAAAAACGATAAATTGTGCTGTTTTGTGCTGTTTTTCAAATTTAATTGGCCCCAATGGAATTTTTTTTCACAAAAATTAAGTTTTTGGAGTAGAAGTTAGCCTCGCTATGTTGGAAAAACTTAAAAACGAAACTTGTGCTGGATTGTACTAAAGTTGTGCTGCTCCCTTAATCTTGTTGGTCCTACTCCTCACTAAAACATCGTAGTCGATGTTTTTAAATACCATGTTGAAACTCAAAGAACACTATGGTTTGATAAACTATGACATGTTTCCATCTTTAATGTCGAAATAAAAATTTAGTTAGTTTAGCTAGTTAATTTTAATTTAACTCGGAAAACCCAAGTTCAACTTCAAGTTAGGTCAAATGGTTTTTAATTGACAAAAAACATCAACACAATGATTTTTCAGTAAACCGATATTTAACCAATAGTGTTGATATATTCAAATAAATTTGGTCGAATCACAAATATAAAATCAATTGACTTATTAGAATCCCAGTTTAAACCCAAACCCAAACAATTGAATGATTATGAGACAAGTGAGAAAAATTTGTTGGCAGGCAATACAGGGTTACTGTCAAAAAGAAAGAAAAATAATAGAATAAGTGCATAATTTACTAAAAAAATTTATTAAACATAAATTATTATACATATAAATAATAATAAAAATTATAGTAAAAAAAAACATAATAAAAATATAAATATATTTTAACAAATTGAGTTGTTGTTTCTTTTACACCCTGTTTAAACCCTTTACACATGTTTCGAGTAAACACAAATTATTATTTGGAATAAATATTAGAGTATATGTCGCAAACACTTTTTTGTTATAATTGTTTGCCACAAAAGTTTTCTATCACTGATGACAAACATATCTTGTGTATAGAAAACAAAAATTTTTGTTCGCTCTAAACGTCTCCAAAATAAAAAACATATGTAGCAAATAGTAACAATATTTTTCTTGAACAATAATACTATTTGCAACAAACAATACTCATAAACACTTTTCTCGTTTCCTGCAAAAAGTGTTTGAGGCAAACATATTGTTCTTTGAGTGATACGTTTTCAAATTTATTGATTTATTGGTTATTAATTATATATACTAATAAATGTGCATACATTTTTTGCTCCAATCCGGCCTTTTTTATTTTCGGATTTTTACTACCTCCATCAAAAATCAGCCACTGTTCGTAGTATTTGATGTACGCCATATAATGACCAATTTGGTTAATATTATTATTAAATGATCCCATATATCCAACAATGCCTGCAAGAATATATTCATTGTTGGAAAACTCGACCAGTTGGGGTATATCTTTAAGTTTTGTTAATATGTCATCTCCCGTATCTGTGTCAACGACGATGGTTGGTCCGTATTCTTGTGTCGTTATCATTCTTGCATTGCAGCATTTTTTGGCTGTTATAAAATTATCATTAATTGCCTGGAGCAAATTTGTAAAACCCATGGCTTTTATGGTTACATGGTTTATGTCCAACACAGCGGATGTCTTTATTTCCTCTCTTTTGCAGTTAAAACATTTGGAAATTGTTTTGCATGAAGGAAATTCGGACAGAATTTTCTTCATGAAATTAGCAACGTTTGTAACTCCATTTACCGTAATTATATCACCTTGCTCTGAATTGTTGACTAGTTCATTCAGTATGTGCGCCCTTTGTTTAAAAAATTTACTATTTAGACCATTTTCAATTAATATTTTTGCGCAACGATGTAGTGGACTAATCTTATTTTCAAATATTAACGCATTGTATTTATTATTTTTTATCAAGGCCGAAGCAAGAATTTGGCATGTACTATCAAAAGCACATGTATGTCTTACAATGTACGTTTTTTTTCCGTCCCTAATATTTTTACAATAGTTCGCACTTATTATGATTGGAAGCTTGGAAATGTTTGGCAAAGTTGGATCATACTCTGGACATGGATCCCCGTGTCTTCGAGGTCTTTTGGTAGCATTTTTGTTTCTCCAATTTGATTCAAACTGCAGTTCTTCAGCTTCGTCAAATGTTTTTAAAACATCCGATATTTTTTTTGGTTTTAATTTAACTACGTTTTCGGTTTTTTCATGATCTACATCATCTTCATTTTTAATAATAATAATATTTTTTGGACTACTATCACTATACGTTTTGATAGAATCCCCATAATGTGTAGTATTTTTTTCTATAGGTGTATTAATAGAATCCTGGGTGTTTGCCAAGGCACATTTCAACTTTCCTGAGAATGATGCAATATGGTGAGCTATAAAATGATCCGCGCGCATTGGTTTTGTATAATTTTTTAGCACGCGGTTCTTTAAATCATTGAATTCAGACTCCACTGGTGCAGAAGTTGGTCTTTCAGATCCATAACCAAATACTGGAGGCATGACGTCAGAGAACAAGGGAAAATATGGCAGAACAAGTTTCAATTTTTTCGCCAGTTCAACACATAGATAACCGTTAACATTACTACTTTCATCTTCCTCGTCAGCAGCCTGCTTACATCCATTGTATAGACTTTTAGCCCAATCAACAATGCCGAAATCACGCCACTCTTCTTCCATGTCATCGTTGGTCACTTCACAATCTGCTTCATTTGTATTGGACTGAAAAGCATTTTCTTCGACTAAAATGCCTTGAATGGATTTTGCCAAAAACTTTCGCGCTTCTTCTGTAGCGTTTCCCGGAGTTACATTACTGCTCAAAGAAATAGTAAATATAGCTTTAGCATGCTTTTCTATTCCTTTGAGTGTTTTTTGATTACGTAAATTAGCAATGCTCTTCATATAAAACTCCTTTACTCTTGCATGCTTTTGGCTCCAAAATTTCCATTTTGCTACCATGTTCATGAAATGGCATATATCTAATCGTATTAGGCAAACAGGAATGTCAGCATGTTTTTTATTTAGTAAATCAAAACAACATGACAGGTATTCAGCTAACGTACTTTTTTTTGCAAATGCTATAACTACTGCTCCTATTAATGCCCGATCAAAATCAGTTACAACTTCCTTGGGACAAGGAAAATTGGATTTGTGCATAGATCCAATCCTCAAAAACTCTTTGAGCCAGTAAGAAATAGCATTTGTATTTTGAACTGCTGAGATCATCTGGAAAACAGGACCGCTATTTGACTCAATTCTAGCTATTGCTTGATATAGATAAATATGCGGACTTGATTGCGTTTTATTATAGTTTACATTTTTTATTAACGAACCAGTTGCGTCAATGCACAATATATCATGGTATTTTTGATATACAGCAATTTGTTCATCAGTCCAATAATGAACATAAAAAGGATCTAAACCAATAGATTTGATAGCGCCGTGATATTTAAGATCATATTTCATTGCTGTCAAACTTTCATCCAACTTTTTTTTTTGTATTCCAAGTGAACTTTGTTCACCTTCCTGCTTAGCTTTTCTCAGAGTTGAAAGTGTAAATAAATGGGGAGGTTCTTTGTCGTTAAGTTTTGTACACTCATCCATTTTTTTGCGACGCCAAAGGACAGGCAGGAGTTTACCATCTACTAACTCATGCTTGACCTCATTTCTTTTAGACCCTTTTAACTGACGTTTTTTTTTATGTCTAAATGAACTATCGTATTCATAAACGTAACACTCCATTATTATAGGTTCACTTTCACTTTCTGGCTTATTAGCAACTACACCATAGAACTTACAACCACACTCGTTGCAAGAACCATTAATTGTGATTGCTAATCCAGATTGAGATGTTTTAGATCTTTTAAATTGAAAAGGGCAATGAATTTTTGTGCATTTAAATATTTCTTCGAACAAATAATTGGTCCATGTTCGTCGTTTAAGCGTACCTTCTTTGCGAACACGATTTTTCAAGCTATATTCTACCTCTTCGGTCTCTATATCGCCCCAAATAGGTCTAATATTGATTGTAAACTTTTCAATCTCATTATCAGAGTCGTCTGAACTCGTGTAGTAAACGATTGGTGGTTCATAATTAATGTTGTACAGTTGTAAAATCTCTGAATGAATATTATATCTATTGCCTTTAAGAATTGTATAAATGTACTTCGGTTTTAATCGTAGTGTATGACCCATAGCGTTTGATATATCTTTGTAAACACTAGATCTTGGGACAGCTACTGAGCCATCGTCGTTGATGACACTTCTAAATATCTTTTGCTGCAACATTTTTTTAAGCTCCTGGATGCTCTGTTCAGTTGTTTTTAATTGATCAGTCATTATATAAATCGGATAATTAAATATTGATCAATTAAGTACAATATCTGTAAACTGAAAATAAATATTTTAATTATAAATATTTGTGTGTACTTTATGTATCTTTAACTATGTTGAGAAACATTTTTTAATTGATGCTCCTCAACCATTCTCTTTCCGTTCAACTACGTGGTTTTAAAACGGCAAGGTCCTTTCATTTATGGACTTTATGTTACATATTTGAGAACATATTAGGTAACATTTCCTTTGTTTCTCAATAGTGTCAAAATAGTATAGATTCATTTTTACCATGTCCTAATTTCTACTTACTTGCGCTTAGGAAAAGAGTATAAGAAGAAACAAAACGCATCGATATCCTTAAGGACAGTTCATAATTTGTTCAGTACTTACTTAGTTTGTTAGATTTTATATAAGAATTTAACTATTGAGCAATTTCACGTCACCGCAACATCGATGTTACCGACCCCCTCTGATTTCGATGAAATTTCACACACAGATAGCCAATGGCAAAATAAAAATACCATTTCTTTCGAAAAATGAAATTTCGCTCTGGGGATGACACAGGGTGGTGACAAAAGTTTTACGGGTTGGCGAAACATTAGTATCTTTGGTTACCGATTACCAACCATTATTGATTGACTAAACCGATTTAAGTCATTTAAAGTTTGTAGTAATTTTTAAAACTGTATTAAACTTAAATAATATTTTCAAAGATGATGCTGTTCAGGGTACCGTACCTTTTACCACATTTTTTTCCAGCAAAAAAATGTTTAGTTAATTCTTAACCTAGAACGAAAGTTTCCCAATGGCATGAATTCTCGTTTTGAAAATAAAATTCTTACAAAATTTTAATTTCCGTTTTTTCAAATTTTTTTTTAAACAATGCAATTTTAGTTAAATAGACTATTTTATAGAAATTTAATTAGAATTTTATAGAAATTTAATTATTTTAAGAAAATTTAATTATTTTAAGGCTACAAGTTAAGTATTTGAGGATGTGGATTAGGGTGGCCCTTAAAAAAAATTTTATTTTTTTGTACGGCACACTCCCATTTCGTGTCAATGTCCATAAAAATATGATTTGCAAAATTTGAAATCAATCGATCAATTATAAGGAGTAAAATCACTTAAAGTTGAGAGGCTTTGTTCTGAACCTTAAACAAAATTTTTTTAATTTTTTGTACGACACCCTCCCATTTTATGTCAATGCCCATAAAAATATTATTGGGAAAATTTGAAATCAATTGTTTAATTCTAAGGGGGCCACTTAAAGTTAAGAGGTTTTGTTCTGAACCTAAAAAAAAATTTCAAATGTTTGTACGACAACCACCCTTTTCGTGTTAATACCCTTTAAAAATATTATTTGCAAAATTTGAAATCAATCGTTCAATTCTAAGGCATCAGCCACTTAAAGTGCCCCCAAAACTTCAAGTGCCCGGGAGCACGCTTAAAATTGAACGATTGATTTCAAATCTTGCAATTAATATTTTTATTAGTATTGACACGAAATGGGAGGGTGTCGTACAAAAAATTTAAATTTTTTTTTCAGGCTCTGAACAAAACCTCTCAACTTTAAGTGGCCGGAGGCACCCCTTAGAATTGAACAATTGATTCCAAATTTAGCACATAATATTTTAATGGGTATTGACACGAACAGGGAGGGTGTCGTACAAACATTTTAAATTTTTTTTAGGCTCAGAACAAAACCTCTTAACTTTAAGTGGCCGAGAACACGCCTTAGAATTGATCGATTGATTTCAAATTTTACAAATAATATTTTTATGGGTATTGGGTATTAGTACACGAAAAAGGGGGGTGCCGCAAACTGTACAATGAAAAAAAAAATTCTAGAGTAACCTAAGGGCCACCTTAGTGGACGTTTTTTACATAATTGACTTTTTCTCCCATTTCTACCTGTCCGAAATTAATTATAAATGCACGAACTAATTGAGTACCGTAATTTAATTACCTATCATTAATAGATAGCATCTGTCATAAAATGAGAGCACAGTAAAGCGTATTAATAGTTAAAATAATTTTTAAAGAAAAACAGGTATGAATGGGAGAAAAAATCAATTATGCAAAAATCATCCACACCCTCAAATACTTGTATCCTTAAAATAATTAAATTTCTATTGAACAAGAATGCAGGATATTTTAGTGAAACAGACTGCATTGTTTAATAAAAAAAACTTGAAGAAACGGAAATTAAAATTTTATAAGAATTTTATTTGTGCTACAAGTTTTGAAATGTAGATTTTTTCAGCACTGTGTTGAAAAAAATTCATTTCAGAACAAGTTGCACACAACGTTTTCTGCACTTGAGTACCACAATAGACAAAAAATAAAAAAAAATTACAAAAAGTCACTACAAAAAAACTACGCGAAGTATTGATCGATCAACAATGCCTTGACAATATGTAAGTTGGATTATATGCAAGAAAAAAACGTCATTTGTTCTTGATTGTTCCCACACTACAAACGTGTTTTAATTTCGAGTGTATTTTAATGAGAAACTGCAAAAAATGAGCTCAGGGGAGGATTTCGATTTGGAAGGAGCAGCAGAAAGAGCTTTGCAAGGTTTGTTGCCGGTAATATCCAAAGAAAAATACGAAAAAACGTATCGAGCGTTCAAACAATGGTGCAGTGAAAAAATAATTAAAGTGATTGACGAAAATAAGTTGCTTGCTTATTTCGATACCGAGATGAAACAATTCCAATCGTCAACTACATGAAGCATTTACTCAATGTTAAAATCCACGTTGAACGTGAAGGACAACGTCGATATCTCAAAATTCAACAATTTGCGAGCTCTTTTGAAGCGTAAAAATGACAATTATTTTGCGAAAAAATCAAGAATCTTCACCATTGAAGAAATCTACAAATTCCTGAAGGACGCTCCCGACGCTGTTTATTTGGCTACGAAGGCAAAATTTGCTGATAATTTTTTTTGTTTCATTTTCCTAACCTCACAATTCTAAGGTGGCCCTTATTGCCGGTGTCTATGGTACTTGTCGACGAAGCGAATTGTTGAATTTGAACGTAAAAGATGTCGAATACATGGACAATGGCATTAAAATTGCCGTACCGAAAACGAAAACCAAAATCATTCGACAATTTGTCATCAACGAAGGAAGTGATCGGGACGTAAATTTGGTTGACACTTTCAAGATATATTCAGGACTACGTCCTCATGGCGTTATCACAGACATTTTCTTTTTGGGTTTTCGTAAAGGCAAATCCATCAAACAGCCGATCGGCTTTAACACGATTGGAGGCTATCCGAAGACAATTGCAATTTTCTTGAACTTTTCGTCACCGGGTAAGTACACTACTGGTCATAGATTCCGTCGATCGTCTGCATCCTTGTTGGCAGATTTGGGTGCGAATTTAACTACAATTAAGCAACATGGTGGTTGGGAGTCTGATAAGGTTACAGAAAAATACATTCAACCTTCGCTCAACAATAAACTTAAAAGTGCTGACAGCATCATGGGTTCGAGAATTGTTAGAGCTGATAACGTTTCAACGACCTTATCAACCACTGCTCAATCCAGTGAATCAATCATTGAAAATTGCAATGTTTCAGCCGATACAACTGTTACAATAATTTCGAGTTAAACAAGCCGAACAAACTTGAAAGTGGTTGGAGAGCCTTTGCTACAACCACCGATTCCTGGAGGGTATTCATTCAATAGCTTGCACAATTGCTCTTTCCACTTTGGTCAAAAGTAATGTTTTCATTCATTTCTACTTTATTAATAAACATGTTTACCAACACAAACGCACCGTTTCGCCTTTTAAATTAGCAGCAGTGCGGAAATGAAAAAGCAGTGCGGAAATGAAAAATCAGTGCGGAAATAACTTACTTTTCCGCACTCAAACGAGTTTCGATATATGTCGTATTGTGGTACTCGAGTGCAGAAATAATGTTTTAGTTCTAGTCTTAGGAGAACCTTAAAAGTGTAAACAAAATAATAAAAATAAAGGAAAAATTAATTAAATAAATTTAAATTGATTTTTAGGGTTCCGTTGTTTATACGGAACACTAATGGTGAGACTACGATGTGTTTTTGTATTAAAATCGATTATCTTAGCAAATATAAATCCTATGAACCTGAAATTTACCCATGCGTATAATACTAACCTGTCCCCTGAAGATTACGGATACACAAAAATAATAAAGTTGTTTCCATTTGTTTAACAGGACTGTTATGTAAGGCCTTTAAGAAAATAGTTTTCTTACCGAGTCAAACAGGGTTTCATATGAAAGGTCTTGAATTCATTATCTTTTAAAAATGTATATTAGAATTTTTCATTCCACAGTTTTTTGAATAAAATTTAATAAAAGCGGTTTTTTCATGTTTTTTTTCTCTACTTAGTTCCGAATCTATGTGTTAATACTTTAAAAGTCTTTGAAAATATAGCAAAAGTGGTAGCTTTTGAACGAAAAATATAAGGAAGTGTAAATACTCATAATCGTATTTACTAAAGGGGTGGGAATGAGAAGAGAGAAAACACCATATGCAACCTAGTTATGTGTGATATCAAATGAAAGAGCAATTAATTTGAGAAATATTGTAATTTTTTTAGAATCTTGCTGTGCACAGTTTTTGAATTATTGTCAAAAAAGCGCAACAGTTTACAAGCCCCCCCCCCCCTGGATTGCAAGCTTAATTGACAGAAAAATTAGAAAAAATTTAGAGAAAGAATTAAAGAAAGTTTGATAAACTCTGAACGAAAATTATAGTGAAGTGTCACATAATTGTTTTTCTGTATTTTGAGAGGATGAGATTGGGGAAGGGTGAAAAAAAACTTTTTTAACCCTTACAAATGGGGTGTCATATGAAAGAGCACTTAGCCTAAGAAACATTGTCATTTTTTTTAGAATTTAACCTAAGTTTAAGAAACATTGTAATTTTTTTTAGATTTTTTTCCGAGCACGGTTTTTGATTTATTGTCAAAAAAGTGCAACAAAAAGTTGATGCCCTCTCTGCGTTTCGACGTTGATTGACAGAAAAATTTGAAAAAGCACACTGAGATAGGAAATTTAATAAACCTTGAACGAAAACTATAGCGAAGTGTCACATAATAGTTGTTCTGTATTTTGTGGAGAGGATTTGAGGAAGGGTTGAAAAAATCATTTTTGATCCCAACGAGTGGGTTGTCATGTGGAAGAGCACTTAATTTAAAAAACATTGAAAATTTTTTTAAAATTTTACCGTGCACAGTTTTCTAATTATTGTCAAAAAAGTACAACCAAAAGTTGGTCCCCCCACCTCTGCGTTTCGATGTTGATTGACAGAAAAATTTAAAAAATCACACAGAGATAGGAAATTTGATAAACCCTGAACGAAACTTATAGCGAAGTGTCACATAATAATTTTTCTGTATTTTGAGGGGGTGAGATTGGGGAAGGTTGAAGAAAATTATTTTTGATCCTAACGAGTGGGGTGTCATATGCAAGAACACTGAATTACTGCTCCGTTATAGAAAAGAACGTGTTTTACCGAAAAACAGACGTCTCAAGAATACATGTAAAATAGATGAAAAAATTTAAAAAAATGCAGAACAACGTTTTTTGTTCACAATCCTTAGTCGTGAAATTACCGAAATTTTTGGCATTATTAAAAATCTTGAGAAACAAATTAAAAATTTAAGAATTTTTATTATTGAAAATTTACCATACCACCTGAACTAACTTTCTTAATTTTTGATCGATCAGAAAAACAGTTTAAAGATATATTTGAAGAAATAAAAATGAATCATCGTTGGAAAATTGATAACCTCTTAAGACCAATACCAATAAATTTAGCAAATGAAACAGAAAACATCTTTGTTGAAAGACATCATGAAATTTCAACTGTATCGGCAAATCGTGTTATTGGTTTATTGGTTAGTCAATCTTTCACAAACAGCAATACCAGAAAATGTTGAAAATGTTCTGAAACTCTGTGAAAAATTTGCTCCTCCTGTCAATCCTAAAAGAATGCCATTTGATAAGATAGTGTGTGGAGTTGAAAGTGTTCTTCTTAATTGGGAAGGTCAATTTGATGATTTGACTAAGTCAAATTTAAGCAATCGTTTTGTCAATATATTGAGCCACTTTAAACATAAGCATAACCACAAACAACTACTTTCAAATGAGAAATTAAAGTTGCTTCGTGATTTCAAAGATACGAAGAATTTTCTGACAATTAATGACGATATACATATATTAAAAGCATATTCAGTTTCCTGGGAAACTGAAGAACGAATATCGAAACATCAAGGAAAATGTTTGAGGTGTTATTACGGTATACCTGCTACTTTATGAGTTGTGAGTTGAGTGAGTTGCGAGTTCTATTGGAACACCGCTTTACAATTTGTCGTCATTTTTATCTAGTATTTTAAATAAATTTGTGGGAAGAACTAATACACTTATCAAAAATGCAGAAGATTTAAAAGAAAAATTAAGTGAATATCAACTGGCCGATGACAATATTTTGATTTCTTTAGACGTCGTTTTTTTGTTTACAAATTTGGATAGTAATCTTGTTGTTCATATTGTGAAACAATATTGGATGGAAATCAAAAAACTTAACAAGCTAAAATTAACAAAGATACAATTTATAGAAGCATTAGAATTAGTTTTAAACAATTGTGAATTTACATATAATCAACAAGCTTATAAACAAATTTTTGGTAGTCCAATGGGATCTCCTGCAAGCCCATTTTGCGCTAATCTAATAGAGGAATATGTTGTGTCAACTGTTAACTGTTTTAACTGTGTTAAAAGATATGACTTTAAAACCATCATTTTTCTTTAGATATGTGGACGACATTCTAACCGCTTGTCCCAAAAACAAAATACAAGATTTTCTAAATAAGTTTAATGATTTTAACAGGAATATACAGTTCACGATTGAAACAGAAAATGTTTGCTGCCTACCGTTTTTAGATCTTATCATACATCGTCAAAGTAATGGCAAACTAATTACTGATTGGTTCCATAAAAAAACATGGTCAGGTAGATACTTCAACTTTGATTCATGGCTACATTTATCTTATAAGAGAAACACTGTTACCTTAATGATGACCCTATTTTAATAATTAGAACTAATAATTGCAAAATTCAGGTGGGCAATATTAAAATTGTACACCCAATAAATTTAAAAAATTTAGAATTTACTGTAGAATCAATGAATAAATTTATAATAAATAAAATAGATAATAAAAACGATAAATTTGATTTATAGAATATTGTTAAACAAAAGTGCAAACAGCTATGCAACAATTTAGTTATAACCAAACCCATAAGTCGCAATAGACAAAAACGTTGGGATGCTCTAGGATCAGCATGAAAATGGCTGGCAGGTAGTCCAGACTCCAGATGCAGTAGACCTGCGAATGCTCGAAAGTAAAATTAACAAACTTCCAGACGAAAACAACCAGCAAGTTCAAATAAATAAGCAGATTGACGAAAGGATTCGGATGATTACGGATACAATCAGATTTGGGGTGTTTTAAACACTTTTGTTTTAAACACTGTTTAAAACAAATTGATTTTTAAACAAAAAAACAATGTTTTAAACAAAAATTGTTTTTTTTAAATATTACAATGTTGCTTATTATTTATCGAATATAACTGTTGAACACTGTCGTGTTTTACCATTTTTAATGCATTTGACCACCTTAAAGCACCTTTTGGCACCTTAGACGTCATTAAAATTTAAAAAAAATTTAAAAGCTTTCATATGTTTTTTTGTTAATAAAATGCGTTCTAAGGTGTTGATGAACGCAAATCTTTATGTCTTTTGTTTTTTATATATTTTTTAAAGGTGCATAACTAAACAATAAATTCTATCACATCTAAAATATGACATAACCCAATATTGCATGATAGGATACAGAAAATAAATATAAAAAAAGAGATAAAAAGAAAATGTCTTTTAGAAATGTGGAGCAATAATAGCCAAAGCCAATAATCCAGCTAGTGACATATTCCATGATCAGTTGACGCACTGTCTTCCTCAATTATTAAAGCCCACATATAGAGTTATATGAAAGCTCGATTCTTCGAGTAAGCAATAACGCGCCATCACCAACGAATACTGCATAGATAAAATTTACTGTTGACTAGGTAGTTGGAGCAAGTGCAATTTGTTTAATTGCTAAATGAAAAGGAGTAAATATGTGCTATTCCTATGAATCAAAAGGAACATCCCAATTTTGAAAAAGAAATTGAAGATTTTGTGCGAGACCAGATTTGTAAAACTAGGTTACGTTATCAAATTTTAGCCTTAGCGAATAAGATCAAATTTGAAAGCAGTTACGACATGATTTAGATTTTATTTTTGGCCATCAATTGTGATGCAAAAATCAATTAAACACGCATATTCAGCATCTTTGACACCGTTACATTACGTTATATTTTAAATTTAAATAAAGTTATAGTGCTTTCAAACTCGAAGTCTTGTTGTTTTCAATAGATTTTTTGTTGAAGGTATATTATTACATTACACCTTACCAACAAATATTCTTATAAGAATGATATCAATATCGTAATCTGTAGTTTACAATCGCCAGAAACTCAATTTCTTTATTTAATGAAATCGTTTACCTATTTTCCATAATCTTTCCAAGTTGAGCTATTAAGGTGCATCAGGACTTGGAAATACGAACATCGCAGAGTTCTTATCATAATATTCAAATTCAGTTAAGATAACAATGCCATTAGATTGAGGGGTAAACTATTCTTAGGCATCTTGAAACAACTATTTGAGCAGCTACTGAGAATATTCAAGAAATCTTGAGGATCTTAAACATGATCCTTAAGAATCGCTACAAAATCTTGAGAATCTTTTCGAATGTATTGAGAATTTTCAAAGAATCTTAAGAATATTTGGATGTACAGACTATCTTCAGATAATCTAGAGAATCATGGGAATCTTGAAAATCTTTAGAGAACCTTAGTTAATCTGAAAATATTTAGGACACTTATTTTCTTTGGAGTTTTTTGACTCCAATTACATGTTTTCATTTAAACCCAAAAAAACGAATCTTCGTAGTTATAAAACATATTTAAAACAAAAAAAAAACACAAAAAAAAACAAAAAACACAAAAAAAACAAAAAACACTGTTTTAATCAATAAAAAACGCGTTTTAAACAAAAAAAACAGTTTTTTGTTTAAAAAAAACAGTGCTTTTAACCAACGCTGGATACAATAAACAAAGCCGTAACAACTACCAACAAAGCTAATAAACTTATTATTAGTGAAATAGAGATGATAACAGCCATTGTCAACATCGCAACCGTTAACTAAATAATGGAAGACATTCAAGATGCCATCATAAGGACGAAAATCGGTTTGGCAAACAACAAAGTTGTGACAATAAAAGAATTGACGATAATTAAAAACCTAATGACAAGTCAAGGCATTAATATAACCTTACCTGAAGAAGCTTTACAATATGTTGTATCAAAAATAGCCATCAACGAAGAAACTCTTCTTTTTATTCTCGAAGTACCGAAACTGGAAGATGAAACTTCATTATCAGCAATGATTACACCACTAACAGTTAAAAATACAATAATAAAAGGATATCCACAACACGTTATAAAAACGAAACAAAAATTGTTTACCACCACAAATCCAAATCAGGATTTGGGATCAGAAGTTTTCAGAAATAAAAGAATTTGAGGATAAATGTATTAAGCCACTCATAATGGGAACGAAAAGCATTTGCAACGAAACTTCAAACTCAGATACAAGAATATATTTCATCACAGAAGACAAACTGTTAATTGATAAAAGAAGAAGTTCTTTCATCCGACTGTGGACCAAATAACCGGACACTAGCCCGCAATTTTCTGATAACATTTTGGAACTGCACCTTAACAATCAAAGATAAGAAGTTCCAATCGTTTGAATTCAGAAGTGAGGCAGAAGAGATACAAGGTGCACCACATAACCTGGAACTAACACGAAAGTTCATCAAAGCAGTTGATATTGATTTAATTGAACAACAAAACACACAG
>CAVNZG010001233.1:0-30487 GCA_963693315.1 Diogma glabrata
TCATTGTATTAATTTTAAGTTGTACATAAATTATTTAATATGAGATTACGCAAATGTCAAGTTTTTTCGGAAAAAAGGGCCGAATTATAGAGCTTTTTCCTTAAAATTCGAATCGTTATATTACTGTATGTAATTGACAGATTACATACAGCAATGATAATTAGAAATCATCAATTATGTATTAAAATGTATTGAAAAAATAATAATTATGCAACTATAGTAAAAAAAACTTAACGAGAACACAAAACAATCTGGATTTAGAAGAAATAACAATTATTTAAAATTTTCGAAATACAAATCACTCATTATTTACAATTTAAGCCATTTTTTCATATAAAAATGTGCAATATGTCCTCTATTACTATGAGATACTCAGTATGAGCAAAATTTCAGCGCGGTAAATGGGTCATTCAGATTTTATGGATTTTCATATTTTCATACATAATAGCTGATTTTTAATTATCATTGCTGTATAAAATACACCAAATACACCAAAATAACGATTTGAACTTTATGAAGAAAGGTCTATAAGCTTTGAAATTAGAACGAAATGTCTTACTTTTATTTTTTTTGTGTTCATTATTTATAATGTAAGGCCTTTTATCCATATAAAATGACACAAACATGTATGATGTCTATGATTATAATGATATACACAGTATTACCAAAATTCCTTCGCTCAAAATGAGTCAACCAGAGGATGAGGTGCCTGAAATGCACCGCAATTTTTAAGGTCTTTCAGAATGAAGAAAAATTTGAATTTTTTTTCTTCAGATTATAAAGTTTTTTGCTTTAAAAGTTTTAGGAATACGTACTGACTGCTTCAACAAACTTGTCTTTTCAATTTGGGATCAATCACATAATGGAAAGTTACTGAAAAATGAATCACAAAATTCCACCCATCAAAGCTCTCAAGAGTTAAATAAAGTTAAATAAAAGTGTGTAATAATAATAATAATAATAATAATAATAATAATAATAATAATAATAATAATAATAATAATAATAATAATAATAATAATAATAATAATAATAATAATAATAATAATAATAATAATAATAATAATAATAATAATAATAATAATAATAATAATAATAATAATAATAATAATAATAATAATAATAATAATAATAATAATAATAATAATAATAATAATAATAATAATAATAATAATAATAATAATAATAATAATAATAATAATAATAATAATAATAATAATAATAATAATAATAATAATAATAATAATAATAATAATAATAATAATAATAATAATAATAATAATAATAATAATAATAATAATAATAATAATAATAATAATAATAATAATAATAATAATAATAATAATAATAATAATAATAATAATAATAATAATAATAATAATAATAATAATAATAATAATAATAATAATAATAATAATAATAATAATAATAATAATAATAATAATAATAATAATAATAATAATAATAATAATAATAATAATAATAATAATAATAATAATAATAATAATAATAATAATAATAATAATAATAATAATAATAATAATAATAATAATAATAATAATAATAATAATAATAATAATAATAATAATAATAATAATAATAATAATAATAATAATAATAATAATAATAATAATAATAATAATAATAATAATAATAATAATAATAATAATAATAATAATAATAATAATAATAATAATAATAATAATAATAATAATAATAATAATAATAATAATAATAATAATAATAATAATAATAATAATAATAATAATAATAATAATAATAATAATAATAATAATAATAATAATAATAATAATAATAATAATAATAATAATAATAATAATAATAATAATAATAATAATAATAATAATAATAATAATAATAATAATAATAATAATAATAATAATAATAATAATAATAATAATAATAATAATAATAATAATAATAATAATAATAATAATAATAATAATAATAATAATAATAATAATAATAATAATAATAATAATAATAATAATAATAATAATAATAATAATAATAATAATAATAATAATAATAATAATAATAATAATAATAATAATAATAATAATAATAATAATAATAATAATAATAATAATAATAATAATAATAATAATAATAATAATAATAATAATAATAATAATAATAATAATAATAATAATAATAATAATAATAATAATAATAATAATAATAATAATAATAATAATAATAATAATAATAATAATAATAATAATAATAATAATAATAATAATAATAATAATAATAATAATAATAATAATAATAATAATAATAATAATAATAATAATAATAATAATAATAATAATAATAATAATAATAATAATAATAATAATAATAATAATAATAATAATAATAATAATAATAATAATAATAATAATAATAATAATAATAATAATAATAATAATAATAATAATAATAATAATAATAATAATAATAATAATAATAATAATAATAATAATAATAATAATAATAATAATAATAATAATAATAATAATAATAATAATAATAATAATAATAATAATAATAATAATAATAATAATAATAATAATAATAATAATAATAATAATAATAATAATAATAATAATAATAATAATAATAATATAATAATAATAATAATAATAATAATAATAATAATAATAATAATAATAATAATAATAATAATAATAATAATAATAATAATAATAATAATAATAATAATAATAATAATAATAATAATAATAATAATAATAATAATAATAATAATAATAATAATAATAATAATAATAATAATAATAATAATAATAATAATAATAATAATAATAATAATAATAATAATAATAATAATAATAATAATAATAATAATAATAATAATAATAATAATAATAATAATAATAATAATAATAATAATAATAATAATAATAATAATAATAATAATAATAATAATAATAATAATAATAATAATAATAATAATAATAATAATAATAATAATAATAATAATAATAATAATAATAATAATAATAATAATAATAATAATAATAATAATAATAATAATAATAATAATAATAATAATAATAATAATAATAATAATAATAATAATAATAATAATAATAATAATAATAATAATAATAATAATAATAATAATAATAATAATAATAATAATAATAATAATAATAATAATAATAATAATAATAATAATAATAATAATAATAATAATAATAATAATAATAATAATAATAATAATAATAATAATAATAATAATAATAATAATAATAATAATAATAATAATAATAATAATAATAATAATAATAATAATAATAATAATAATAATAATAATAATAATAATAATAATAATAATAATAATAATAATAATAATAATAATAATAATAATAATAATAATAATAATAATAATAATAATAATAATAATAATAATAATAATAATAATAATAATAATAATAATAATAATAATAATAATAATAATAATAATAATAATAATAATAATAATAATAATAATAATAATAATAATAATAATAATAATAATAATAATAATAATAATAATAATAATAATAATAATAATAATAATAATAATAATAATAATAATAATAATAATAATAATAATAATAATAATAATAATAATAATAATAATAATAATAATAATAATAATAATAATAATAATAATAATAATAATAATAATAATAATAATAATAATAATAATAATAATAATAATAATAATAATAATAATAATAATAATAATAATAATAATAATAATAATAATAATAATAATAATAATAATAATAATAATAATAATAATAATAATAATAATAATAATAATAATAATAATAATAATAATAATAATAATAATAATAATAATAATAATAATAATAATAATAATAATAATAATAATAATAATAATAATAATAATAATAATAATAATAATAATAATAATAATAATAATAATAATAATAATAATAATAATAATAATAATAATAATAATAATAATAATAATAATAATAATAATAATAATAATAATAATAATAATAATAATAATAATAATAATAATAATAATAATAATAATAATAATAATAATAATAATAATAATAATAATAATAATAATAATAATAATAATAATAATAATAATAATAATAATAATAATAATAATAATAATAATAATAATAATAATAATAATAATAATAATAATAATAATAATAATAATAATAATAATAATAATAATAATAATAATAATAATAATAATAATAATAATAATAATAATAATAATAATAATAATAATAATAATAATAATAATATAATAATAATAATAATAATAATAATAATAATAATAATAATAATAATAATAATAATAATAATAATAATAATAATAATAATAATAATAATAATAATAATAATAATAATAATAATAATAATAATAATAATAATAATAATAATAATAATAATAATAATAATAATAATAATAATAATAATAATAATAATAATAATAATAATAATAATAATAATAATAATAATAATAATAATAATAATAATAATAATAATAATAATAATAATAATAATAATAATAATAATAATAATAATAATAATAATAATAATAATAATAATAATAATAATAATAATAATAATAATAATAATAATAATAATAATAATAATAATAATAATAATAATAATAATAATAATAATAATAATAATAATAATAATAATAATAATAATAATAATAATAATAATAATAATAATAATAATAATAATAATAATAATAATAATAATAATAATAATAATAATAATAATAATAATAATAATAATAATAATAATAATAATAATAATAATAATAATAATAATAATAATAATAATAATAATAATAATAATAATAATAATAATAATAATAATAATAATAATAATAATAATAATAATAATAATAATAATAATAATAATAATAATAATAATAATAATAATAATAATAATAATAATAATAATAATAATAATAATAATAATAATAATAATAATAATAATAATAATAATAATAATAATAATAATAATAATAATAATAATAATAATAATAATAATAATAATAATAATAATAATAATAATAATAATAATAATAATAATAATAATAATAATAATAATAATAATAATAATAATAATAATAATAATAATAATAATAATAATAATAATAATAATAATAATAATAATAATAATAATAATAATAATAATAATAATAATAATAATAATAATAATAATAATAATAATAATAATAATAATAATAATAATAATAATAATAATAATAATAATAATAATAATAATAATAATAATAATAATAATAATAATAATAATAATAATAATAATAATAATAATAATAATAATAATAATAATAATAATAATAATAATAATAATAATAATAATAATAATAATAATAATAATAATAATAATAATAATAATAATAATAATAATAATAATAATAATAATAATAATAATAATAATAATAATAATAATAATAATAATAATAATAATAATAATAATAATAATAATAATAATAATAATAATAATAATAATAATAATAATAATAATAATAATAATAATAATAATAATAATAATAATAATAATAATAATAATAATAATAATAATAATAATAATAATAATAATAATAATAATAATAATAATAATAATAATAATAATAATAATAATAATAATAATAATAATAATAATAATAATAATAATAATAATAATAATAATAATAATAATAATAATAATAATAATAATAATAATAATAATAATAATAATAATAATAATAATAATAATAATAATAATAATAATAATAATAATAATAATAATAATAATAATAATAATAATAATAATAATAATAATAATAATAATAATAATAATAATAATAATAATAATAATAATAATAATAATAATAATAATAATAATAATAATAATAATAATAATAATAATAATAATAATAATAATAATAATAATAATAATAATAATAATAATAATAATAATAATAATAATAATAATAATAATAATAATAATAATAATAATAATAATAATAATAATAATAATAATAATAATAATAATAATAATAATAATAATAATAATAATAATAATAATAATAATAATAATAATAATAATAATAATAATAATAATAATAATAATAATAATAATAATAATAATAATAATAATAATAATAATAATAATAATAATAATAATAATAATAATAATAATAATAATAATAATAATAATAATAATAATAATAATAATAATAATAATAATAATAATAATAATAATAATAATAATAATAATAATAATAATAATAATAATAATAATAATAATAATAATAATAATAATAATAATAATAATAATAATAATAATAATAATAATAATAATAATAATAATAATAATAATAATAATAATAATAATAATAATAATAATAATAATAATAATAATAATAATAATAATAATAATAATAATAATAATAATAATAATAATAATAATAATAATAATAATAATAATAATAATAATAATAATAATAATAATAATAATAATAATAATAATAATAATAATAATAATAATAATAATAATAATAATAATAATAATAATAATAATAATAATAATAATAATAATAATAATAATAATAATAATAATAATAATAATAATAATAATAATAATAATAATAATAATAATAATAATAATAATAATAATAATAATAATAATAATAATAATAATAATAATAATAATAATAATAATAATAATAATAATAATAATAATAATAATAATAATAATAATAATAATAATAATAATAATAATAATAATAATAATAATAATAATAATAATAATAATAATAATAATAATAATAATAATAATAATAATAATAATAATAATAATAATAATAATAATAATAATAATAATAATAATAATAATAATAATAATAATAATAATAATAATAATAATAATAATAATAATAATAATAATAATAATAATAATAATAATAATAATAATAATAATAATAATAATAATAATAATAATAATAATAATAATAATAATAATAATAATAATAATAATAATAATAATAATAATAATAATAATAATAATAATAATAATAATAATAATAATAATAATAATAATAATAATAATAATAATAATAATAATAATAATAATAATAATAATAATAATAATAATAATAATAATAATAATAATAATAATAATAATAATAATAATAATAATAATAATAATAATAATAATAATAATAATAATAATAATAATAATAATAATAATAATAATAATAATAATAATAATAATAATAATAATAATAATAATAATAATAATAATAATAATAATAATAATAATAATAATAATAATAATAATAATAATAATAATAATAATAATAATAATAATAATAATAATAATAATAATAATAATAATAATAATAATAATAATAATAATAATAATAATAATAATAATAATAATAATAATAATAATAATAATAATAATAATAATAATAATAATAATAATAATAATAATAATAATAATAATAATAATAATAATAATAATAATAATAATAATAATAATAATAATAATAATAATAATAATAATAATAATAATAATAATAATAATAATAATAATAATAATAATAATAATAATAATAATAATAATAATAATAATAATAATAATAATAATAATAATAATAATAATAATAAGTACCCTCAACTACATACTATTACACAACAGCGCATAGCAGACCAGCGACGTGCTATTATCACCAAAAACCTCCTTACACCCACAGAAATACAACAAATCAAACACGAGGTGAACATACAACTAAATACAGAAACCCTCCAAGAACATATTCCAAACATAAATTTAAATACTAGTTCCACAATTCCAGTTATTGAGCCAATAGAAGCACAAGACATATTACAGGAACAAGATATAAATCCCACACCAGAATCTGAAACACTGACAACACAAATCCGGCTTGAGTTCAACAGAGCTCTTGTTGAATTCACCGGTACAGACCCAACACAAAGATACACTATTCCAAAACAGCATTCCTCAAAACTTTTCTCGCAAATAGTAGAAACAGTCGGGTAGTGAAATCCGAAATTCTACGTCCACGCCGTGCTACCTGGGTAATGCTAACAGAATTAGGTTGGTGTAGTTGAGAGGGGCAGAGTAAATACTGCTTATACTCAATGATTCTGCACCATGGCGAGTCATTGGCGCCACAAAACCAATGCAACTCAAGCGTCTGTTCTCCATGTTAGGGGAGGCTTGGAGCGGGCGTCTGTCTTGGATCAAGCGGCTCGCTATATAAACGTGTAGCAAGCGTCTGTTCTCCATGTTAGGGGCGGTTTGTAGCGGGCGTCTGTCTTGGATCAAGCGGCTCGCTATATAAACATGTAAAAAGGTTGTTTCTGGTGACCTTAAGATGCAGAACGAACCCATTCACGAAAATTTGGGTTGGGCGAAGGACTAACACCCCATTTCCGTAAAAAACTACTTGTCATAAATTCTGTACACAGGCCTCGGATTATCTCGGATTCATTATTAGAACGACCTCGGAAAATGTACCCGGAATACGATTTAAAAATGGGAACCTGGAACGTGCTAAGCCTTAGAAGACCAGGAGATCTACTGAAACTTACAAACCAAATCAATAGCTATACACTGGATATAGTGGCGTTACAAGAACTAAGATGGCCAGGCAGTGGAATCCACGAAACAGCCAAGGGATACACTCTCTACTATTGCGGTCATGAAAACGGAGGAGAATTTGGAGTTGGCTTTCTCACACATCGTCGCGTGAATCAACATGTTATCGACTTTCGCCCAATTAATATGCGGATATGCACAATGAGAATCCGCACGCAAAAATTTAATGTAACGATCATCAATGTTCATGCACCTACTGAAGACAAAGCAGATGACATTAAAGACCTGTTCTTTCTAGAACTCGAAAAAGTCATCAATAACATCCCGCGGCACGATATAAAAATCGTGGTAGGTGACTTCAATGCGCAAATTGGTAGAAGTGCAGAACTTAAAACACATATCGGCCCTAACAGCTTGCATCATGCTAGTAACAATAACGGCTTTCGCACAGCTGAACTGGCTATGATGTATGATCTAGTAATTTCTAGCACTTTCTTTCCTCATAAGAGAATCCACAAAGCAACATGGAAATCAAATGATGGAAGAACTGAAAATCAAATCGATCACGTCATGATTTCTAAGAGACACTCTACAAGTGTAACTGACGTTCGATCATACAGAGGTGCTGATATGGACACCGATCATATGCTTGTCATCTTTAAGTATAAGTGCAAATTATCATCTACATTTAATAGGCAAGCAAAAAAGACCGTGCGCTGGAATGTCGAAGCATTTAAACACCTGGAAACACTGAATAGATATCAGGAAATTGTAACGCAAAACATAGAAGAGCATGACATCCCATCTGAGATGCCATTAAACATACAAGAAGAATGGCAAACGCTTCAATCAACCATCATATCCGCAGCACAAACTACAATCGGAAAACGACCACCGAAATCACGTAACGAATGGTTTGATGATGAGTGCCGTGAAAGCATTGAGCACAAACAAAAACTGCGAGAAAAATGGTTAACAAGAAACACCCGAAGCTCCCAAACTGATTATCTATGCGCCAGAAAAGCCTCAGCAAAACTCCTACGGAAAAAGAAACGCGAACACATGAAGAGCTGTATCGAAAACATCAACCAACATGCGGCTAATGGAAATTCGAAAGAGTGTTTTGCCAATGCGCGGAATCTGACCAAAGATTTCCACCCAAGATCTACAGCCATCAAAAATGGAAACAACGAGCTTACAACAAGTGAACGTGATGTGCTGGAAGTATGGCGATCCCACTTTCAAGACCTACTGAATAGGACGAACGAAGTTCATCCTATTCGAGCAATTGCTCCGTCAAGTGAGGAGATTTTTGTCCCTTACCCAACAATAGAAGAAGTGGAAGCTGCCATCAAAAAATTAAAAAATGGCAAATCACCAGGTATCGATGGAATCCCTGCAGAACTACTTAAGAATGGAGGAGCAGCTCTGGTCTCACGTATATATGATCTGATTCTTGCAATCTGGGACCAAGAAGAACTACCTGCTGAATGGAAAACAGCTCTCATTGTTCCGCTACATAAAAAAGGTGACCGCCTAAAGTGTGAAAATTGTCGTGGAATCGCACTGTTGAACACTGCATAAAAAATACTAGCTAATGTCGTACTCGCTCGGCTCATCACGTTTGCCGAATCTATCATCGGCGACTATCAGTGTGGTTTTCGTCCCAACCGTTCAACCACAGATCAATGTTTTACCTTAAAGATGATTCTGGAAAAATGTTGGGAGTACAACATCAGCATTCACCAGCTCTACGTTGATTTCAAGCAAGCATATGATAGCATCATCCGCGACAACCTCTGGTCTGCACTCATATGCCTTGGTATTCCAGAGAAACTTGTTTCTCTGTGCAAACTCACAACATCGGGATCAAACTGTAGAATAGTAATCGAAGGGTCAGTTTCTGACTCTTTTGATATAACATCAGGTGTTCGACAAGGTGATGTACTCGCACCCGTACTATTTACTTTGGCGCTTGAGTACGCGATAAGAAAAAGCCGCATTGAGACACAAAACTGTATATTTAACAAATCTAGTCAAATTCTTGGCTATGCAGATGATATTGTACTTCTCGGACGTAGAACAAGCGATATCAAGGATAGTCTCTCTCAGCTTGAAAGAAATGCTAAACGACTTGGATTATGCATTAACACCGGCAAGACTAAACTTTTAACAACATCCAGGAATATACCTCCCGGCAATCTGAATACTGGCGACTATGAAGTGGAACGTATAGAAAACTTCAAATACCTCGGGTCTGTAATAACATCGTCAAATGACATGCAGGCAGATATTAAAGCTCGTTCTACGCATACTCAAAACTTTTGCGATCTAAACATCTTTCGCAGTCGTGCAAACTCACACTTTACAAAGCATTAATTCGACCTGTGCTTACCTTTGGAAGCGAAAGCTGGACACTGACTTCCTCCGATTGTAGAATTTTATCAACATTCGAGAGGAAAGTCATACGAACAATTTATGGTCCATGTAAAGTTGCTGAAAATCAGTATAGAATCCAAATGAATCATGAAATCAGACAGCTTCTTGGAGGCTGCGATGTAATCGGATTCATTAAATCCAACCGGATTAGATGGTTTGGCAATGTAGAAAGGGCACCATTAGATAGAATGATTAAAAAAGCGTCCCAACAACAACCAGCTGGTGTTCGTCGAAGAGGAAGACCTAGACAACGCTGGCGTGATGACATCATCCAAGACCTTCGTGATATAGGATGTCGAAACTGGGGTCAACTGGTCATGGAACGAGACGATTGGAAGCTGATTGCACAGACGGCAAAATCCCTCCATGGGATGTAAACGCCAGAGAGAGAGAGAGTAGAAACAGTCAATACAATAATACTGCCTGAATACATCGAACACAACATAACATTTACAGACCTACACACAACCATCTACTGTGCTGCACTGGCCGCCGTTAGAAGTAATGGGGGCAAAGTGAGACCATACACAAGTAGTACATACACAATGCGTACACCTGCTTGGGAATCTCGGCTTATGTCCCGCAAGGAGGACATCAGGCGAGATCTTGCAAGAATAAACGCTTACACACAAGGAACACGTACCTTGAAACTTGACCGACACATACATAAAATCACACAACAACATTATTTACACTCAAAACACGGGGAACCGAACACAAACCTTACACTCATTAAAGACACATTACAACAAAAATTGTCAGTTCTCACAAAACGATTACACCGGTACAAAAAGGCAACAAATAGAAGAAAACAAAACACACAATTCACGAACAATGAAAAACTTTTTTACAGAACATTTAACACAACAATGAACACAAACAATGGTGTACCGACACAACATTCAGTTGAAAAATATTGGTCTGGCCTGTGGTCAAACCCAGTTCAACACAACATCAATAACAGTTGGCTAGAAGAAGAACGAATCCACAATGAGTACATACACAACATGACATACACTGGCATCACTATTGATGACATTAATAAGGCAATAAAAAAATTGCGCAACTGGAAAGCTCCAGGTATAGACAATATACAAAACTTTTGGATCAAACACTTCACATGCACACATAAACACTTAGCATATCACTTCACAGAATTTTTAAATAACCCACAAACAATACTTATATTTTTAACACATGGTAAAACTTATTTAAAACAAAAAACCGCTAAAACAATAGACCCTTCGAAATTCGGACCAATCACCTGTCTTTCGACAACGTACAAACTTCTTACACTATGCATATCAGACAAAATATACGATCACTGTGACACAAACAACATTATAACAGAAGAGCAGAAAGGATGCCGAAGATTCTCACAAGGTTGCAAGGAGCAGCTAATTATTGATTCGGTAGTAATGGAACAAGCGCAACACTCTAACAGAAACATACATACAGCATACATAGACTACAGAAAAGCATTTGATACCCCTCCACACTCCTGGTTAGAGGAGGTGCTATATTTATATAAGATCCACCCACGTTACATTTGTCTGTTAAGCCATGTAATGAAAATGTGGAAAACAACGCTGGTTTATAACATAAACGGCATAAATATAGAAACCAACCCAATACATATAAGAAGAGGCATATTCCAGGGAAACTCCTTAAGTCCCCTTTGGTTTTGCCTCGCTCTTAACCCACTCTCAAACTTATTAAATCGATCTGGGCTTGGATTCCAAATAAAACACCAAAAAGAAGTTAAACATAAAATATCGCACCTCCTCTATATGGATGATCTGAAGCTGTATGCGTCATCGAAAGAGCACTTAGATATGCTCCTGAAAATGGCAAGTGCATTTTCGGATGATATCCGTCTGGAGTTTGGAATGGACAAATGCAAAACACAGCACATAGAAAGGGGACAACGAATGCTTGGAGGATTCGAACTTCAAGATGGACTTATAATAGAACCCATTGAGGAGGGAGATTACTACAAGTATCTTGGAATCCAACAATCACGGAACATTCACCACAAAAAAATCAAACAAACACTACAAAAACAATACACGCATAGAGTAAATAGCATTTTAAAAACACAACTTAATGGTAGCAATACAATCAAAGCTATAAACACATACGCTGTTCCAATACTAACGTATTCCTTTGGTATCATCAAATGGACAAAAACAGACCTTGAAGCTCTTCAAACAAAAACACGCACATTATTCACAAAACACAAAATACATCACCCAAAATCAGCGGTAGAGCGTTTTACATTACCTCGCTCCCAAGGGGGCCGAGGAGTTATTGATATAGTTAATTTACACAATAAACAAATAAACACACTGCATAGATTATTCCACAACAAAAAGCTCACTTCAAACCTACACACAGCAATAACTTTAGCAGACAAATCATTCACACCTTTAAACTTAAATAGTACACAAGAAAATACACAAACCATAGTACTAACATAAACACAGAAAAAGTGCAGGCATGGAAACAGAAGGCTCTCCATGGAAGGTTCCCGCACGAACTCAACCAATCTTATGTCGACAAAGTTGCGTCGCACTCCTGGTTGAGTGGAAGCCGAATCTTCTCGGAAACCGAAGGTTTCATGTTTGCTGTACAGGATCAACTTTTCTCACAACTATAAGTAAAATTTAAAAACAATTACAAGCATTAGATCCTATGAACAAGCGTTCATTTTATTATTTTTCCAAATATTTCTGGGATTGCATGTCCCCCTCTGCAGTGTCCTATAATTAATGAAATATTATGCTATTATTTACGAACAAAAATACACAAACAACAACAATCACCTTATTGTGGGCTACTTATCTCATTTTAGGTAGATTTCATATAAAAATCTATTAGGTAGATTTCATATAAAAATCTACCTATTGGTATGTGCTTCATCTCGGAATTTCGGAAAAATTTTGGTGCCAAACGACTATAGAGCAATTCCATCCCAAAGCGATCACCTGTTGTCCATCAAAATTTTATTTTGCCTAAAACTATTTTCATTCGGTAGAGTATCGAAAATGGTTGAGTTAAAATTTTTTTTTTGATCCAAGAAACGCTTGGTTATCCTGTGCTGGTATGGTCTAAAATCGCGAACTGTGCTTACACGCGTATCTTGAAAATGCAACCATTTCTGAACGGCTGAACCGATTTTGACAACAGTAGGCGCGTTTGTAAGCAGAAACATAGTAATTTTAGGGAAAATTTTTGTCTGAGCATGTTTTCATGGAACATATGAGAAAATTGGAAAATGGTCAGAAAAATTGTCATTTAACATAGCCTGAACTGAAATTTTGCCCGTTAAAAAAAGAAAAAAAAAACTTTCATATATTAGCTTTTTAGTTTCCAAGTATAAAAAGACGGATATTTTTCGTTCTCGAGTAACGATTTTTTAAAATAATGTCCTACAAAAATAGGGTTCTTTATATGAAGCTTTAATCCAAATTTCACGCTCTTAAACCTAAATAAATAAAAGCCAAAAACAAACATCTTGAAAAAGATAAAACGAAATATCAAAATGCTTTTTTATTCGCCTACATACTAAAGTGTTGCTTTATTACTGTGATTTACGGCCTTAAAGTGTCACTTTTTAACTATTTATTTTGTTGTCATATAGTTACGTCCAAAAAAGTAAAAAGCATTTGTATTTGTTAAAATTCTATGAAAAATAAAATTTTTTATCAAAGCAACCCTTAAATTCAAAATTTCATTATCCAATTAAAATTATTGTTATCATTTGTTGTCATTTGTTGCTGCTTCTCAGTACAAAAATAAAAACAACTTTTTCAATTTATGCGAAATGAAGCAAACGGAAAAAATTGATTTTGAGTGGCATTTTTTTGCTACCTACCACGGAAAGGGTCCATGCGATGCAATTGGAGGGACTCTGAAACGTATGGCTACTTGAGCTAGTTTACAACGTGTGTTTTTTTTTTTTTTCCTTTATCTCCATTTAGGAGCATAGGGCGTCTACTAGACTGGACCATCTGACTCTGTTCGGGGCAATCGCTTTCAGTTCACCCCATGTCTTGCCGATTTGTTTTGCTTCAGCTAGCACCGTTTTCTTCCACGTCATGGGTGGTCTTCCAACTCTCCTTTTACCTTGTGGATTCCACTCTAGGGACATCCTTGTTATATCTTTAGCTGGTTTCCTCAGTGTATGTCCTATCCATCTCCATTTCCTTTGTTTTATCTCGGACTCAATGTCTAACCGCTCTGTCTGTCGTAGAAGTTCCTGGCTACTGATGGTGTTCGGCCAGAAGCATTTGATCAGTCTTCTCAGGCATTTGTTCACAAACACCTGTAGTTGATTTGTGATCTTCTTTGTGTGTTTCCACGTTTCACACCCATATAGCAGTACTGACTTGACACATGCATTGAACATTCGTAGCATTGTCTTTCTTGACAGGACGGATGCATTCCAGATCTTGTGAAGCATATTGAACGTATTTCTAGCTTTGTTAATACGCTGACTGATATCTTCTTCAGTCCCGCCTGTTTTTGCTACAGTACAACCAAGGTACACAAATTTGTCGACTTCATCCACTTGTGTATTGTTGATGGTAATTGGTGTTATCGTTTTGGTGTTCAATCTCATAGACTTTGTTGTCCTGATGTTAATGTTGAGACCGACTTCATGTGCAAAGGCTGATAGCTTCTGTATTTTCTGCTGCATGTCCGTATGTGTGTGTGTAAGTAGACAGATGTCATCTGCGTAGTCTAGATCATTGAGCCGGCTTGTTGTGTTCCATTGGATTCCATTTGGACTTGCATCATCGAGCTTTCTCATGATACTATCTAGTACTATCAGGAATAGTAGCGGGGATAGTACACAGCCTTGTCTCACTTCTCGGTGGTTGTAGTATCTATCACTTTGCTGTCCTTTGTATTGTATTCTGTTTCCAGCATCCCGATACATTTCTTTGATTAGATCAACTATTTGCTTCGGGACGCCCATTTCACAAAGTGTCTTCCATATCGCGCTTCTGTTAATTGAGTCGAAGGCGCGTTCGAAGTCCACGAAGAGGAGATACAATGGTGAATTCCATTCGTTTGATTGCTCTATGATGATACGGATTGTGTTGATATGATACAACGTGTGTATGCGGACCATATATTAACAGTAACAGACTTGTTCGAATGGATACAAAAGAAAGAGTCTAACATTAACACCATATTTTGCTCTCAAGATGAACACGATATGATGGAGAGAAAATTACAAAACAAATATGATAATGTGAAAACGATTGTAGGCACACAATCCTTTCACTCTTTGTGGCATTTAATGAATATAAAATGACTGTCAAAAGATTTTCTTATTCAGTTGATTCAAAAACAGTTAGTTTAATATAAATAAGATTTGTTTTTTAAGTAACAACTAATATTTTTCTTCCTTTTTTATCATTAAATTTATACTATCATATTTTGGTGTTGGGTTTAAATTGTAATTTAAAATAAAAAAAATATTGCGACGCTGATGCATAGGCTGACTTCACCACAGCTCTGGAAACATAGTGTTCTGGATATATAATGAGCTAATATCCATAAAATACTTTAATTAAAAGCTAACCAATATTATGGACTTCGTAGTTCTAATAATAAAAATATTAAAGCAGGCAGTAGTATCCCAACAAACATAAATTCTGTTGTACGAGAAAAAGTAAAAAAAAATTTATCAGAAGTGACAAAGCGGAAGTTAGGATGCAGAACTGTTGTAAACCGTACTAAATGTGTATGTACCAAATTTCATCCAACTCGATTATCAGGTACAGAAGCTATTGAGCTTCCAAAATAACAGGTGCTTGGAGGACCCCCTACCACTTTGTTCACTATCACTAAAAAAACTAATCAGTTCCTTGCCATACATATTTGCATCTTTTTGCAAAGTGTAATCAAAATTACTTAACGAACGAATGTTGTATGCTTCCAACAAACACTAATTGGAACCCTATTCCATAAGTTTCATCATAATCACTTCGTTATTGTAGGCTGTAGTGTGCAGAAAGACACTGACAAAACTTTAAAAAAGTACAAAAAATTTTTTTTTACCGGAAGTAAAAAACCGGAAGTTGGGATGCAGAACTATTTTAAACCGTACTACATACTCCTGTACCAAGTTTCATCCAATTCGCTTATCAGGTACAGAAGTTATAGAGCTTTCAAAAAAACAGGTGCTCCAGGGACCCCCCACCACTTTGTTCACTATCGCTCAAAAACTAATCAGTTCTTTGCCATACATGTTTGCATCTTTTTCCAAAGTGTCATCAAAATTCGTTCACGAACGAATGCTGTGTGCTCCCAACAAACATTGAAAAAAGTGTGACACATTAAACAGGTGTTCGGGAGGACCCCCACCACTTATTCCAATATTATCCAAAAACTAATCAGTTCTTTGTTACTTAAGTCTCCATCATTTTCCAAAGTGTCATCAAAATAAATTAATGAACGAAGTCTGTATGCTCCCAACAAACTTAAAAAACAAAGTGTGAAAAGTCAGCGTTTGTATGGTAGACCCCCCACCACTTTGATCAATGTGTCCCAAAACATGATAATTATCTTTTCACACTAATTGGAACCCTATTCCATAAGATTCATCATAATCACTTCATTATTGTAGGCTGTAGTGTGCATAAAGACACTGAAAAAACTTCAAAACAGTAAAAAAAAATTTTTTTTACCGGAAGTGAAAAACCGGAAGTTGGGATGCAGAACTATTGTAAACCGTACTACATACTTATGTACCAAGTTTCATCCAATTCGCTTATCACGTACAGAAGTTATAGAGCTTTCAAAAAAACAGGTGCTCCAGGGACCCCCCACCACTTTGTTCACTATCGCTCAAAAACTAATCAGTTCTTTGCCATACATGTTTGCATCTTTTTCCAAAGTGTCATCAAAATTCGTTCACGGACGAATGCTGTGTGCTCCCAACAAACATTGAAAAAAGTGTGACACATTAAACAGGTGTTCGGGAGGACCCCCACCACTTATTCCGATATTATCCAAAAACTAATCAGTTCTTTGTTACTTAAGTTTCCATCTTTTTCCAAAGTCTCATTAAAATTGAATAATGAATGAAGTCTGTATGCTCCCAACAAACTTAAAAAACAAAGTGTGAAAAGTCAGCATTTGTATGGTAGACCCCCCACCACTTTGATCAATGTGTCCCAAAACATGATAATTATCTTTTCACACTAATTGAAACCCTATTCCATAAGTTTCATTATAATCACTTCATTATTGTAGGCTGTAGTATGCATAAAGACACTGAAAAAACTTTAAAAAAGTACAAAAAAATTTTTTTTACCGGAAGTGAAAAACCGGAAGTTGGGATGCAGAACTATTTTAAACCGTACTACATACTCATGTACCAAGTTTCATCCAATTCGCTTATCACGTACAGAAGTTATAGAGCTTTCAAAAAAACAGGTGCTCCAGGGACCCCCCACCACTTTGTTCACTATCGCTCAAAAACTAATCAGTTCTTTGCCATACATGTTTGCATCTTTTTCCAAAGTGTCATCAAAATTCGATAACGAACGAATGCTGTGTGCTCCCAACAAACATTGAAAAAAGTGTGACACATTAAACAGGTGTTCGGGAGGACCCCCACCACTTATTCCGATATTATCCAAAAACTAATCAGTTCTTTGTTACTTAAGTTTCCATCTTTTTCCAAAGTCTCATTAAAATTGAATAATGAATGAAGTCTGTATGCTCCCAACAAACTTAAAAAACAAAGTGTGAAAAGTCGGCATTTGTATGGTAGACCCCCCACCACTTTGATCAATGTGTCCCAAAACATGATAATTATCTTTTCACAACAATTGAAACCCTATTCCATAAGTTTCATCATAATCACTTCATTATTGTAGGTTGTAGTGTGCATAAAGACACTGAAAAAACTTCAAAAAAGTACAAAAAATTTTTTTTTACCGGAAGTGAAAAACCGGAAGTTGGGATGCAGAACTATTTTAAACCGTACTACATACTCATGTACCAAGTTTCATCCAATTCGCTTATCGGGTACAGAAGTTATAGAGCTTTCAAAAAAACAGGTGCTCCAGGGACCCCCCACCACTTTGTTCACTATCGCTCAAAAACTAATCAGTTCTTTGTCATACATGTTTGCATCTTTTTCCAAAGTTTCATCAAAATTCATTCACGAATGAATGTTTTATGCTCCCAACAAACATAAAACTTTGTGGAAAAAACCACCTGTTGTATGGTGGACCCCCCAACCCTTTATCCAATGTGCTCCAAAAGCTGATAAAATCTTTCTCATGTTATTTAAAAGCTTTTCGCAACGTTTCATGAAAATCAATTGGTAATTGTAGGCTACAGTAGGGATAAACACCTGAAAAAAAAACTTTTTAACCGGAAGTGACAAACCGGAAGTTGGTATGCAGAAGTATTGGAAACAGTATTAAAACCTTATATACTAAGTTTCAATAAGATCATAGCTCGGGATCAGAAGTTATTCAAGATTTAAACTTAGAGGTGTTCGGGAGACCCCCCGCCATTTTGTCCAAATTTAAAATGAATCCAGATCTTCTATTTTCAAGTGAACCTGTATCATTTGCCAAAGTTTCATCAAGATCCTATGCAGAAAAAAATTTCTTTTTTTAACGGGCAAAATTTCAGTTCAGGCTATGTTAAATGACAATTTTTCTGACCATTTTCCAATTTTCTCATAGATGTTCTATGAAAACATACTCAGATAAAAATTTTCCCTAAAACTACTCTGTTTCTGCTTTTAAACGCACCTACTGTTGTCAAAATCGGTTCAGCCGTTCAGAAATTGTGGCATTTTCAAGATACGCGTGTAAGCAAAAATCGCTATTTTAGGTTATACCAGCACAGGATAACCAAGCGTTTCTCGATACAAAAAAAAATTTTTTACGAAACCATTTTCGATACTCTACCGAATGAAAATAGTTTTAGGCAAAAAAAAATTTTGATGGACAGATTTTAGCTAAAAGTGATCGCTTTGGGATGGAATTGCTCTATATATGATAAGCGGAGACGGAAAATCAAAATGAAAAAAAAATTTATATATATATATATATATATATATATATATATATATATATATATATATATATATATATATATATATATATATATATATATATATATATATATATATATATATATATATATATATATAACGATATGAGATATAACGGAATTTGGCGGCACTCTCACGGTCGCATTTTTCGACCTACACCAAAATAATTTTTTGTGTGTGTTTCGGCAAATAATGTCTTGGACAAGTTCGTGAACTGGCCATATCCGGGTACCAGTTAAGCGGCTAGAGCCTAAAATGTTGAATAATCTAGGGCGCTATAACTTCCGTTTGAATCATAATATTTTAATAAAATTTATAAATATTGAATATTTGAACATATTTCTATCATTTTTATCCAGATGACTACTTTGGCGTTTCAGGTTCCTCAAAAATCAGCTGTTTTAAAAATTTACCAAACTTTGCTGCCCTTGATCTAGCTGAAATGGCCAAGCTCATATTTGAAAACTTTTTTTCACGTACTTAAAATATAAATCTTTCCAAAATTTTCAAAAATAATAGTTTAAGTTTAACGGTTGAGACCCTACGGCTGTTGAAATAAAAACAAACGCAAAAGACAATGCTTTCATCATGTTTCAGTTTATGTTATTTAAATTCATCTTAGCTTTTAAACATACTTTTCAACTATAGCCTCAAAAAATTTCAGCTTTTTAACCCAAAAGGTTCCATTTTTATAAGCATTATAATGCAACCCTTACAAGAAAAATATCAACCCATTTAATACCATAGAAAAATTATCAAAATCTCTTTTGTTTTTATTTTTTTTACTAAGTAACCGTTTGAAAAAAGATTAAATAAGAACAAAAAAACACAACAACAAAAGATGATTTTGAAATAAAATTGTTTGATAATGTTATAAATAATGTGTGATGGTATAATTGTAGTTGTGACGTAGTTCATTTGATCTTTGGTGGATTTAATATGTTATTAAAAGTAGTTTAAACCAACTTAAATAAAACTGTTCCGAAATTGTATTGATGGAGTTAGTTTGGATAATGTATTTAATTTGGTTCGATAATTTTTTTGAATTATTCTGTTTCTACTTATATTTTTTATTTAAACTAATCTGACTTATCTAATTTTATTTGGACACAAAACCGTCTGACCCCGAAATCTACCTATTTCAAGCGGATATACCTGCCGCTGGGATTTTTTATAATACAATTGGTTCTAGTATGTTATAACTATGTATAGTTGACATAAATTGATTGAATCAGAGTAAACAGATTAAAAACTTTTTTAAAAAACTAAAAATCACAAAACTATACTATGCGAATAAATTAACATAAAAACTTTTAAAAAAAATTGATCTAAATTCTAAATAAATATCTAAAAGACAACGATTTACACTATAACAATTGACATGGCGGTTTTTTTTTTTCTTTTTTACAGATTTTGTATCGTCAATTATATTTAAAATAAATTATGTTTATCTATGAATAATTAACTAACAATTATGGGACCTCATAAAAATACTATGGAAAAACAATTTGAAAAATATTCGGTTATAATCTAATATTATCGGTAATGTTGTTCGTTTATGTTATCCTGTTATTTTCTTGATGTGGTTGCAGATCTGTGAGTATGCTGGACTCAGTGAATCCATGTCGGAATTGTGGTTGACTGCTGTTTCTCTGTTTATGTGAATGGTGATTCGAGTGATTCGAGTATCAACCGTTTTCTCCAATTTTCTTCCTTAGTTACTATAACAGCCTTATCATAATCGAATGTGTGACCTAACTCCTTGGAATGTTTATATGCAGCTGTGTTATTTGTTTTCACCACAGTGGACTTGATGTCATTCTTATGCTGTTTAATTCTCTCACCTAGTTTCTGTCCTGTCTGACCGATATATTTTCCGTCACAATCCTTACAATTGAAAGCATATATTAGACCATGTTGGTCTACTGTGTTTACAACCTCGTATGCTGTTGGGATTATCTTGTTAATTGTTTTATCTGATTTGTAAGCGACCTTTAAATTATTGTTGTTCTTTGTTAATAACCTAGTTAGACTGTCTGACAGGTCTTTGGAATATGTTAAACTTTTGTATCTTAATTCGTGGGTGGTAGTAACTTCCTCGCTAATCCTTCTTTTTTTGTCATATTTCATCACCATCCTTTTTATTAATCGCTTTGGATATCCATTCATTAACAATATATCATAGATTTTCCTTATGGTTTCGTCTCTGTACTCTATGGATGTTACTGATAACATACGGTGAACTGTTCCATATGCTGTGCTGTTCTTTTGACTAGTTGGGTGTACGGAGTTGTAGTTAAGCATTCTATTTTTTGATGTTGTTTCGTTAATACCTTTTCTCCTCTGTTCCTGATTATCATCATGTCCAGGTATGCAATTTGATTATCTTCTTCGTTATCATAGGTGAAACTGATATCTGTGTGTTCCATGTTGAGAATGTTGTAGAAATTTTCCATTTCATCCCTCGGTATTATTGCCAAGATGTCATCGACATACTTTACCAACAACGTTGGGTTGAAACCTGCTTTGTATATCACAGTATCTAATAAATCAGTGATAACAAAATCCGCTAGTATTCCCGAAACCGCTCCTCCTATCGTTAATCCTTTTCTTTGCTTATAGTACTTCTTCTGAAACATCAAGTAGTTGCTCTCGTTGACACAAAGGGAAATAATTTCATTAAACTTGTTTTGCGGTATAGTTGTTATTTTCGCTATATGTACCCATCTCCTTTGTATGGCTTTGTAGGCAAGTTCTATTGGTATATTGTCATACATTGCCACAATGTCAAATGAAACCATTATGTCCTCCGGTGTTGGGCTAATATTATTTAACATTTCTTTTAGCTGGAATGAATTTTTGATGTTGTATTGGTTCTCCGTTGTTACCTTCGTTAAAATTGTGTTGAGAAATTTTGCATTAAACAGCATAAGAATGACATTAAACAGCAATTTAGCTGCATAATTAAACAGCATAAGAATGACATCAAGTCCACTGTGGTGAAAACAAATAACACCGCTGCATATAAACATTCCAAGGAGATAGGTCACACATTCGATTATGATAAGGCTCTTATAGTAACTAAGGAAGAAAATTGGAGAAAACGGTTGATACTCGAATCACTTGCCATTCACATAAACAGAGAAACAGCAGTCAACCACAATTCCGACATGGATTCCCTGAGTCCAGCATACTCACAGATCTGCAACCACATCAAGAAAATAACAGGATAACATAAACGAACAACATTACCGATAATATTAGATTATAACCGAATATTTTTCAAATTGTTTTTCCATAGTATTTTTATGAGGTCCCATAATTGTTAGTTAATTATTCATAGATAAACATAATTTATTTTAAATATAATTGACGATACAAAATCTGTAAAAAAGAAAAAAAAAACCGCCATGTCAATTGTCATAGTGTAAATCGTTGTCTTTTAGATATTTATTTAGATCAATTTTTTTAAAAAGTTTTTATGTTAATTTATTCGCATAGTATAGTTTTGTGATTTTTAGTTTTTTAAAAAAGTTTTTAATCTGTTTACTCTGATTCAATCAATTTATGTCAACTATACATAGTTATAACATACTAGAACCAATAGTATTATAAAAAATGAGATAAGTAGCCCACAATAAGGTGATTGTTGTTGTTTGTGTATTTTTGTTCGTAAATAATAGCATAATATTTCATTAATTATAGGACACTGAAGAGGGGTACATGCAATCCCAGAAATATTTGGAAAAATAATAAAATGAACGCTTGTTCATAGGATCTAATGCTTGTAATTGTTTTTAATTTTTACTTATAGTTGTGAGAAAAGTTGAAAACAGTAATCGACAGTACACTATATTTAGTTAGATCAGATTTGTGATAGTATAAATATCATAAACGCCATCACCAAATAATAATAATAATAATAATAATAATAATAATAATAATAATAATAATAATAATAATAATAATAATAATAATAATAAAAATATATAATTCTTGTGAATGATTTGTTCAATTATGCATGTATTGTTAGAAAAATGCATATAAAGGATGACGAAAAGGTACTATTTTTCTCCAGAGGAGTGAAATCGAAAAAACAAAAATTTTACTCTTACGAGTAAGAACGATATTCAAATTATAAACATTTTAATTTATGAATATTATTTAAAGGGTTGAAATGAGTGCTCGAATAAAATAAAATTGTTAGTTGTTTTTATGTTATAAAAATTTAAATGTTTATGAATTTATAAAGAGAAATGAGTCTTTTTAAGTAAAATATTATGTTGTTCATTTTTCCTTGTATACTTTCGATCTCTCGTACATTCTCAGGGAAGATATTTCTATAAAGAAACTGATATGTTTTCGTATTGACAAAAGAAACAATTCATGTAAAAGCATTTATTTTACGTACAAAATATATATTACATGTGTTATAGCAAAGAGGTTTTTATTTGACAACTACAAGAAACAACAAGAAGGCAACTTGACAGTTAATATAAATTTAGTACATAAGAATAACTATGAGGTGGCAGCACTGATATAGTGTTTTTACTACAACACTTCCTCCAAAAACACTACATACTAGACTTCAGATGACAAATCCATCATTCCAACGCCAGAGCGAAGGTAATTAAATCTGCTTCTATCCAATGGTTTCGTAAATATATCCGCAAACTGCTTTTCTCCATCGATATGTTCCAACTTCAGTTCTTCCTCCAAATACTTTTCTCGTACATAAAAATATCGAATATCTATGTGTTTGGATCGTTTATGATATTCCGGGTTCTTTGCTAGCTTAATAGCACTTGCATTGTCTACATATAGCGTTGGAACTTCGTTGAGACACAATAATTCTTTTAATAAACATTTTATCCATAATAATTCTTTTGCTCCGTCACTTGCTGCTATTATCTCAGCTTCAGTTGTTGAGAGTGAAACCGTTCTTTGAAGCTGACTAGCCCAAGTAATTGCTGCTCCAGCTAACACTACAACAGTTCCAGTTGTTGATCTACGTGTTTTAGTATCACCATCAAAGTCAGCATCACTGTAAACTTTCGGTGATTCTCCATCATTTCTATACTTTATACAATACCGAGGAGTTCCCTTTAAGTATTTAAAAATACGTTTACATTACATTACTCCAATCTTTCTCGGTAGGACTCTCCATAGCACGTGCCGCTTTATTAACACTAAACGCGATATCTGGACGAGTTGCAGCTGTAAGATACATAAGGCTTCCGACTGCTTCACGATAGGGAACTTTCCCTTTTACATTTGGACTATCTTCCACTTCTTCTTTACCAATGGGAGTTGAAACTGCATTAGCATCATACATATTAAAGCGTTTTAATATTTTGTTGGTATATTCTTCTTGATTAATACTGATTGATCCATCCATATGGTATTGATAGTGATGTAAAAGTGTTTAATACAATTGTATAATACCCGGTATTATACGTAAAATACCGTATTGTCCAAAACGTTGTAAAATACAAGGTATTTTACTACAAAAAATATTTTTTATTCTGATGGCGTGCGAAATAGTAAATAGCCCTTTTACTAAAATTGCGCGTGGATTATTAGAAGAATTTATAGCTGTGAAAATATGTCTACTACTACATCACTATAAGATATAAACCACGTCGAGCAAATGCATTATTTGTACGCCTTGCTAGTGTGCGTTTCTAAATAATGGGGCCTATTCAGTAAAATATTCTATCGAAAGTTTCTGCTATTCTTCTATTTTTTTATGAAATTTTATTTTCCCATTATAAAATTTCATACAAAAAATAGAAGAATAGCAGAAACTTTCGGTAGAAGATTTTACTGAATAGAACCCAATTTTTAAATTGCTGTTGCACCAAAATTGTTCTAATATCAACACACCACAAGTATCAACAATCGATTATATAGTTGCTGAAAAGCAACCGTTACAGTGAATTTTGTAAAAGAGCAAATCAAAATTTTGAAACATGGATTTGTCACTCAATTTAATATCTTTAGTCGCACCAGATAACATGTAGAACGTTTCTTTTATGTACGTTCAAATTTATCAACCACGAACAAAAATCTCAAAATACCCATTATGAAACCGATAGCAGTTGTATTTATTGTAATAACTGGATGGAATAGAGTTTGTGGCTCTTCAGAATGTAGCATCTTTTAATTTGCATTGTTCTGCATCTTTCACTGTAACAGAAACATCATTTTCGATATGCAGCCTAAATCATACCAAAAGCAATTATCTCGTTTATGTCAAACTTGATTAAGACCTCTAACAGTTTATTCATGGGAACTGGAAGGATCCAATCTGAATAAAAAACAAATACAGTAGCAGGCAGCGACTGAAGGTGAAATAAATTGAAACTAAGCATCAGGATAGTTTTACTACTCAGACCATCCACATGAATTAGAGTCAGATGATTATATAGGTCTTATTAGCATTCGTTTAAGGAATATATATCGATAAAAATAACGATAAAATATCCAAATTCAGATATTTAGAAAAAAATTAAATAGATGTAATTCAAAATGATGATGAAAGTCATTTTTTGTTATTATATCATTCACATGTTATCTCGCCTAATACACTTTTGTACAGAATATACGGTATTTTATTTTGTATAATACAATGTATAATACGCTGTATTATACAAAAAAAATAAAATACGGTATTTTAACATCTCTAGGTATTGAATCTGCATACCCTGAAAATTTTGTAAAGAGCCGATAGTAATTTTAAATTCATTCTTCAAAAGCTTCAAAAAACTTTCTATTTCTCGTTCATCAGTTCCAATTAGTAGACCATCATCGACATAAATTGCTACATACAGAGATTTTCCTTGATGAACTCGATAAAAAACACAAGGATCAGCTGTACTAGTTTTAAAATCACTTTCTTCCATAAACTGAATAAAGCGCTTGTTCCAACATCGTGGAGCTTGCTTTAGACCATATAGACTCTTTTTCAATCGGCATACTCGGTTGGTACCATCTTCAAATCCTTCAGGCTGCTCCAGATAAACTTCCTCCTGAAGTGTACCATATAAAAAAGCTGTCTTAACGTCAAACTGCTTCATTTTCATTCCTTTTATAGCCGCAACAGCTAATAATGTTCGTATGGAATCATAACGAGCAACCGGACTAAAAGTTTCATTGTAGTCGATTCCATGTTTTTGCACATAGCCTTTGGCTACTAATCTGGCTTAAATCGACTTTCTCCATTGATTGGCGGTTTTATTGTAAAAACCCAACGATTTTTAATAATATTTAAACTTGAAGGTCGTTGCACAAGCTCCCAAGTTTCATTTTCTTCAAGAGACTCTAATTCATTGTGCATTGCTCTTTTCCAACTTTCTCTTTTACAAGATTGCGTAGCTTCAATATATGACTTTGGATTATCATCGTCAGTATCTTTTGATAGATCTGATAGCATCACGAAATCACTTGATTTCATCCAGTTAGGTTGTTTCTTATCACGAACACTTCGCCGTGTTTCATTAACACTTTCTTGTAGAAAAATTTTATCTTCATTGTTGTCATCGACATTCATTCTTACATCTTCACATGTTATGTCTGATTGATCTTCAACTATTTTTTCTTCGTGATTTTCTTCCATATAACCTAAAACTTCCGTATTTGGTTGTGTATTGCACACAATTTCAGATTTAAACAACACATCATGACTACAAATTATCTTCCGTTTTGATGGAATCCATACTCTATATCCATCTTTGTCATTAACATACCCAACCATGTGTCCAAAAACTGATTTATTATCAAACTTTGATCTAAAATACTTCGGAACATGTACATAGCAATCAGTACCAAATATTTTCAAATGATTAAGATTTTCGATTTTACGGTTATACCAGAGCTCATATGGAACCTTATTTTCAACTTTAGTTTTTCCTGTTCGATTCAGAATATAAACTGCGGTATTACATGCTTCAGCCCATAAGAATTGTGGCAACTTGTTTGCACTAAGCATGCGTCGAGCAGCTTCTACTGTTATTCGATTTTCTCGCTCCGCTGTACCATTTTGTTGAGGCGAGTAAGGTGGTGAGATAATATGTTCAATTCCTCTTTGACTTAGCAAATTTATAACTTCCTTGTTTACGTATTCACCTCCACCATCACATCGAAACTTTTTAACTGTATGTCCATTTGCTTTTGCTTCATTTAAAAATTGTTCCAGAACTTTACAAACTTCATTTTTATTTTTCAGGAAAAATATTCTTCGATATTTACTAAAATCATCCTTAAAGCAAACATAATATCGTGATCCACCTAATGAAGTTGTTTGCATAGGACCATTAACATCAGCATGAATCAATTCTGCCGTTTCTTCAGATTGACAAGGTCTCTTTCTAAAAGGTAAGCGATGCATTTTTCCTAAAGCACATCCATCACAAAGTTCTTCCTTTTCATCAGTAACATTAATGTTCATACGTCGTAGTATTTGGTTAACATACCGTTTATTCTGATGAGCAAAACATTCATGATACAATTGCAGTGTATCATTTTTCTTTGAAAGATTTACTTGTGTAGAGGATGTTAAATTCACAGCATGCATGTTCAGTATATACAATTCTTTACTTAAATAGCCTGTCGCAGCTAGTTTATTGTTTTCTTTTCTTATTATTTCAACCTTTTCTTCATCTAGTATGGTTTTGAACCCCTTTTTGGCTGCTGCTTTCACTGAAAATAGGTTGACACTTGCATCAGGAACATACCAGACATCTTCCAAACTTCCATCTTTCCACCTATTGTTGCACCATACTTTAATATTTACAGTACCATGACCATAGGCTAACATTACAGCGCCTTTTTTACCAAGGCATATTTCTTCAGGTATACAAAACTCAGTGTATGATTCAAAATATTCTTTACTGGGAGAAATGTGCTTAGAAGCACCACTATCACAGCACCAATGATCTAGTGCAATACTATTATCATAATCGGCCTTCAAACTATAGGTAATAAAAGCATTATTTTTATTTTTATGTTGTTCATTACTATTTGTAACAATTCTTGAATTATTTGAGAAACATTCTGCTGCCCAATGACCAATTTTTCCACATTTGTTACAGGGAAACTTCTGTTTTGCACGAGCAATTCTTTCAAAATTTTTATTCTTCTTGTATCCTGGTTTATTCTTGAATCTGACGTCTTTTACTACAAAAGCTACTTCATTTACTTCAGCTTTATTAACTCTTAATTCACGTGCTTCAATAGAACAAAGTTTTTCAATTAGTAGATTTAATTTCTGCTGGTCTGTAGGAATTATATCCCACAAGTCCTTGAAGTTATCATATTCTCTCCCTAGTGTTGATAATATTCTGCCATTCAACATCCTTTCAGACAACTTATTCTCGTTATTTTTTTCTAATTCAGTGTTTAAATCGACGAATAACTTCTGCAATTTAGCTACATTTATTGTTATTTCTTCTTTTTCTTCTCGTTTAGCTTGAAAAAAGGATTCAATCAGCATATTTAACCGTTGTGTACTGCTACGTTCAAAACAAGCACATATATCGGCTGCATGCGTACATGTCAAAACTAATTCTGCTAACGTTTTATTGAGTGCACTAGCAATAATACTGGCAGCTTTGGCATCATCGGAATTCCATTTTTGCACTGCTTTCTTTTGTTCAGCAGTTTCTCCAGCTGTAGGACATTTCGATAAACCTTGTACAATATTTTCAAGGTTATGTGCATGGAAAACCATATTTATGTGCCATTTCCATTTTGCCCAGTCCTCAGGACCGTTTAACTGATCGATATGTATCTTTAGATCAGTATTCGACATTTTTATTAAGTTTCTTATTTTTGGTTTCACAAATTATAACCACACTTTTTATAACTTAAACTTTTCACTTTTAAAGTTTATTAATATATATATTTTTTCTTTTTTGTCAATTGCAGATCAAAATTCACGTAGCCTGGGACCATAACCTGATATGTTTTCGTATTGACAAAAGAAACAATTCATGTAAAAGCATTTATTTTACGTACAAAATATATATTACATGTGTTATAGCAAAGAGGTTTTTATTTGACAACTACAAGAAACAACAAGAAGGCAACTTGACAGTTAATATAAATTTAGTACATAGGAATAACTATGAGGTGGCAGCACTGATATAGTGTTTTTACTACAACAGAAACTTCTTCACGGAGAGATCTCTTAGAGATCGAAAGATATTTGCACAATAAAATGCAAATTATTGAAGTGAAAAAGAGTGAGTTAAGTATTTCTATGAAAATTATAGTTAAACCCTATTTCAG